>PVPY01001017.1:0-85861 GCA_002982035.1 Fusarium algeriense | reverse complement strand
AAAAAAAAAAAAAGAGAAAAGACAGTCCTCACAGCGCTTAAGCTCGGTTGGGGCGAGGTGACACCACACGAGGTGCGATGCGTGCATGCGCGGTGATGGGCAACCTGCTGGGAACACAAGAAAGGCCCGCCAGGCTGCGCGGCACAGGGAAAAAAGGTAAAACAAAAAGCAGGAAATCAAGTCCCAAGATGGGGTATGACAAAGTATCCAGGTTGCCAAAGACTGGACTGTACAAAGAAAGATCCGCTTGCTTGCCTGCCTGCCTATCTGCAACAGATGATGAGCAAGAAAAAGGATTGTTTCGTTCGTTTTTGTCGTGGAGGAGAGAAGAACAAAAAGCACAGACGCAGCACAGCGGTTGAGGCGACGACAATGTTTGTTTATTGATTTGGCATTGATTGATGCGACAGCACGTGATGATACCAGCCTCAGCCACCATGGTCATGGGCCACGACGCCACAATATCTCCAGCCACTCCAGCCACAGTTCACAATGATATCTCTCCTTAACCACCAAAAGACACAACTCACAACTCAAACTTCCCAGATCTTGTTGTTAATGTTGTCACTGACCAAGAGGTAAAATACTAAACCGAATCACAAGATCACATGGCTCAGTGAAAGCATTGCAAGCGACCAGGTTCTTTTGGATGACTTTTTCGCTTACGCCTAGCTCCCGGGTGCTAAGCTATTAGCGATATGCTTGGGATGCTTGGGAAGCCCCGCATTATCATAGACGGTATAACTTCATTAATGCGTTGAATGCCGACACTGTAATAGAAAGTGACAAGCCACTCACTGTTTAAAGAAAAGCGTGAAACCCCTCCTAAATTTGATAGTCACCGACACATTACCAGTAGAAGGTCAAGAACAACTGTTTGAAGGACTGCAAGCCATAAGAGTATACTTTAGGCAGTTAACATTGGTAATTGGAACACAGCTTTTTTTCCCCCACGATATAAGCTTCTACCCAAAGGCTTCCACAATAACCATTGAATCTTGTATTGCAATGAAGCCCTTAGGGGCCCTTAGGGCTTGGCTGCAAGAAGAGAGAAGGCCAAGAACAAAACAGTATCCGGAATCGGCGTGGCAACACCGAACGTGTCAGTCATCCTTGGATTCAGTGCACACGCTGGAGGATCAAGAAGCACCAATCAGCTCATAAACAGAGAATGCACTGTTCAGGCCCCTGAGTGTACTCATAAGGATGCCGTACTGCGAGCGATAATTTATAATGAAATTTCACCTGCGTGGAAGGCTGCTCGGGCTACCATCGCGAAGACTACTAGGAAGTACATCTTGGAGCAGTCTGTGGCAAGAAGGTCTGTTTCCTTTAGATATACTTCTACTGCTTTCAAGGCTATCCAAGCTCCCTCTTCATGTACTGATGCTTCTTCCAGGTCTGCTAATGCCTCTTTCGAGTCTACTCAGGCTGCTACGGATGCAAATCCAGACACTTTATGTTCACAAAGCGCGGTCTTCCAGGGGAAACCAGCACCGGTCATACTTGATTGCGGTAATATTTGCTTTCATGAATTGGTGAATTAGGCGGTCCGCGATGGACTGAGAAGAGGTTCACGGGGAGCGGGAGTTCTTCGAACGTATAGTCATCGATGACTCTACTGAGAGGCTCTATCGCAGGTGTCATGTTGAAAAGGATCATCTTCGTCTGGGGCAAGCAGTTCGCGCTGGAGAGTGGCCTGGCCGGCCGTTGATGGGCCTCTTGATTGACATTTCACCATAAGATACCTAATGCAACCAACTTCAATTCGCATCATCACTTGCAAGGTGCTGATTGAAGACTTTAGGTGGGGTCTGCAGTTTCCTTGCTCCTTGAGGACAGTGAATCATGAACTTCGTGATGAATGATCTCTCCAGTGTGTCTTTTGAAATGCTGAGATGGTTTCTCACGATTCAATGGCGGTAAACAGTTATCTGTCTTTGAATTTGACAACTTTGGCCGGTTACCAAGCAGCCAATTCTCTTGTGGGATTGATTGCCACTGGTATATCAAATCTCAGTACAACAAGACCGGCTTTGGTCATATCATGCTTTCCCCCCTGATGACTTCCACGAAACCAGTCAACTCGCTATTGATCATCATATCTATCGCTCACAGCCTGACCCTTATTCCACGGACATGCAAAAGGTTTTGGACACCTAGGCCCCCAAACACTTCAACATCAAGAGACATACAGCTTTATGCGGCACCTAGAGTCGGTGGATGGAATCTCAATGCAGCCATGGAGACAAACCGCGGTTTGACGTGTTTTTCGAGGCATTAGTATGACTAATAGATTGCAGATAACTAATTCATTCATGTTACAAATATGGGCTTTCGGTTCTAACGCCATCTGGTCGCCCTGAGATTTCAATTTTGACCTCGGGCCTGTGGCTGAAAGAAAGCTTATCTTCCCCCACCGAAACTTGTAACCACCAAACCACGTCTCGATACCTCTCCTGATACTGCTAACAAATAAGAGCTAGGGCTTTAATTTCTGGTGTTGCCGAGTCTGGCCCTTGGGCTTTTCATCTTTGCATCAGCCAGCAGTTGCAGCAGCTGGCGACGGGTGGATGCACCATCGCCATAGAAGCCAAGCTCGGTTTGTTTTGTTTTTCACAAAATTCTGTCATTTCTTCAACTACTTCACTCTTTTTTCACTCTTCCTTCACTGCTCATTCATCAAAGTCCGATGGGATCATGCCAGCGCAATCTGAGATCCTTATGCCCGCTTTCGGGATTTCTCTACTCGTTCTCCTGACCACGACAATTCTCCGGGCATTGGTTCGTTACCCTGGAGTCAACTTTGGTGCTCGAGATACTTCGCACAATCCTGCAACCTTCCCCGTGAGTCTCCCCTGTTAGCCAAACGTGCTTACCCCTGAGACTGACTTGCGCTGCAGGCTGTGTTCCTTGACACTCTTCCGCCTCTCGGCCATAGGCAATTTGATGCACGCCAGACGTCAGAAGCAACAAGTACGAAAAGACCAGATCATGGCGATCGAACAACATCGCCAACTCAAGTTTTCTGAGATGCTTTCCGTCAGCGCACAACGTTCCCAGAACGACGACAAGATGCGCGATCTTCAAACCGGCATCCGAGTTCTCCAGAAGGCTGGATAGACTACCCGTCTTGAAAAGATGCAGCATCATCTTGATCGATGCTGCAAGGAGTACCTTGCAGGCTATGAAAAAACCGACAAACTCGCACATGAGATGATGGACATGATGCTGGAGAGAATGACTTTGTGACAGCAGATCGATCAGCTGGACTTGGACATTGAGAAGGACCGGGTTTCGGATCTTTTGTATCCCAAGATTGACATGGACATGGATGAAGGGGCATTTGATGACTGAAGGATGTGCAAAGAGATAGATGTCTGAGAGATCAGCTGTGCTCATTTAGGTAATACAAAGGCTGAATTGTTGAATCGAATGAGGAAATTTGGGCCAGGAAGGGCTAGAACGAAGAGAAATATGCAATCGATTTCCCTGACCATTTCACTTTGCCCGTCTTTCTCACTCCCCACCACATGGTGATTATCTAGATCTTGATAGACTAGGTCAATTGGACAGTATGAAAGGAGAGTACAATCATCCATCAAGCGCGATGCTGGCTGGTTACAGGATGAATTGATTTCTCTCTTGCCTGTTACGTGAATCGTACACAGCGTCGGCCCGTGAGTATGCTTCATGCTTCGCAGGGTGACCCGACTTCGGCGTGGGTCTCGTTTATCGGGCTCAGGACGGGTCAAAGTGGGCCCAAATCGGCGTTATCTTCAGAGGAGAGCCGAGCCGAGCCGAACCCGTAGACCATACAACGGCGCTCATTGTAACACCACGCAGACGGGATCTCTTTGCAGCTTTACTCGTCTGTACGTTTAGTTGATATTCACATTATTTAGGAAAGGCCTCACATCTCCCAGTGGCCGAAGCAATACTGTAATAATTGACTACGTATTGTGCCTTATAGGGCCTCCCAGAGTGCCTAGTCCATCGCTCTGCATATACACTCTGAGATGGCTTGTATGGCTGTGAGCCTAGGCGTGCTGCAGGTATGTGACCTTAACCCTATAGAAGTTTGCGGTGCCAAAAGTCAAGTCTGCCGTGGCGGAGGCTGTGCTGCTGCGCCACCACCTGACAGATGTGCCGAGTACCAAGAATACTTACTTGGACAACACGTATCTCTAGTCAGGTAACTCCAGACTTTTGGCATGCCATTCTACTAACGGCCTATGCACGCATCCCTATCTGGTGCCACTTTGGACTTTTTGGTGTGCGCTCTTTACATTCCGTGAATATTTTACCATTGCGTGGGTGCCATGTTTTTAGCTTCAATAGGCGTCCACTCCTCGTTTTTCAAGGCTCGCTCAGTTGCAGCCTGCAGACTCACAGACGTATAAAGAATTTATTCCAACAAGTCATACGTGCGAGTTTATCTCAAGAACTAGAAGTAAGTCTATGCTGTACATTCTCTTCACCTGTGGAATGACTCTTAAAAGTTTCCAGAGCTCACGACTATGGTGCCTGACGGGAGGAAGCTTCCGATTCGGCAATCGCCATACCGACCACTTGACGACGGTAAGGATGAGATTCGCCTTGTCACAATCAAACCACTGCAATCCGACGGGCTTGTCCAATGTCACCTCTCGACGGCTTCATTGAAAGAGTTCCGTCCTGAATACCTGTCTTTCATTCACGCATCGGGACTCGTTGAGCACTCAGTACGACGAGTGCTCCCAAAATGGATACGATCTTGCAAGCAGAGACCCCACGCTCCACCGGGGAAAGATGCTTTCCCTGTGGTTACTGAGCCATCTCAAGTTGCTCACCGTTACCGCTGGGGCGACTTTGCCGCTCTGTCGTACGTTTGGGGGGAAGAGAAACGGGAGATCATATTATTGAATGGAACTCCGTTTCCAGTTACAAAGAATCTAGAGATTGCCTTGCGGGCACTGGCAATCAACAGAGAATTCCAGGGTGATTATAAAATCTGGATCGACGCCATTTGCATCAACCAAAACGATGAAGTCGAGCGCGGAAGCCAGGTCCGGAAAATGAGAGAGATCTATGGCGGAGCTTGGGCCGTTGTCTCATGGCTTGGAAACAACAATGGACGGGCAGATGTTAAGGATGCCTTCCACCTTCTTCGAACCCTGTCATCTCTATCTCAAGATGAACAGGAGCTAACTAAACTGCTTATTCAGCAACCAGGCCTCGTGCGAGAGGAAGGCTTCTTCGCTCTTCACGAGCTCATGAAACGGCCGTATTGGTCGAGGCTCTGGGTTATCCAGGAGGTTGTAATGGGTGCATCCTTTACCATTTTACGGTGTGATGATGAGCTTCTAGACTGGGAATGTTTCTGCAACGGTATTTCCGTCTTGTATCGTGGACATAACTGGACCCTCAAGGATCTTCTGTTGGAGAGAGAGCATAAGCGAAGAAATATTAGATTTTCGGGATGGCACATCACGAGCCTTCATCTTGTTCACCAGGCGCTTCGTGAACTTATCTCGTATGAAGGTGAAGGTATCGGCACCCGTCTTGGTTTCCGGCGTCTCCTACAGGTCGCCAGCTCTGGCCAGTGCCGGGATGTCAGGGACAAAGTTTTCGGTCTGCTCGGACTGATGGACCCCGAAATCGCAAGAGAGGTCGGACATGATTATAGCCTCAGCCCTCCGAAACTGTTTGCAGCCGTGGTCAAGGCCTTTATCAAGCATACTAACAGTCTCGAGCCTCTACGGTTAGCGAATCCATGGGGGAGAAACGGTTCACCTGCATGGGCAGCAGACTGGGCCTGGGAAGGAAGAATGCCATCATGGCGACCTGGTTCTACTTTCACTGGCTCAGTTAGCAAAACCGGGGCCTCGACCCTTCCACCAAAACCGGAGACAGTGTATAATGCCGACAACGGCACTCCTGCTCTCTACAGGTTTCTTGAAGACTGGAGATTTCTTCAGTGCGACGGTTTCGTGCTGGATGCGGTTGGTGGACTGGGTGCGCCTGAACGCAACTCGTTTGAATGGGATCCGGATAGCATCATCCCATATCCTTCATGGAGAAGCGCGTATGGGAACAGAGAAGAGACATCAACTGCCCTGATGGGAGCACTGCTAGGGTTACGACATACAGATCATGGCGGAACTCAGTTGCATAACTTGGCTCTCTCGAGCCTCCCTTCTACCTTTCTGACAGCCTTACCGCAGTTCGTTGAGCGCAAATGGTCATGGCTTGCAAACCAGCAAGGCTACTACTACAAGTGGGAAGGTTGGCGGGAGGCGCATGATGACTTTATGCTAGGCGAACATCCACTGGGTAGCTTCTTTACGGATTTCATTCCCGCTGATGCGCATGAGTCTACTTATATTGATGTGTATTGTAATGTTAGGGAAATGGTCATGGAGCGACGGTTTATGCTCACAAAACGGGGTTACTTGGGCTGGGCCCCTGATAACTCGCTTGATGAGCGTGAGGAAAACCATACCCGAATCTGTGATTTTGTTGCTATTGTGTTTGGGTGTAGTACCCCTCTCATTTTACGCCCGCGAGGGGAAGCATTTGTAGTTGTCGGTGAGGCTTATGTGGAAGGGTTTATGAACGGAGAGTCACTTTGCCTGATAGACAGTGGAGAGTGTGAAGTGCAATCTTTCTTATTATGTTAATATATCGAAATCCATTTCTGGCCCTGATAGAACCTTTCTTGACAAATCTACCAATGTTGCGGCCATCGACATGGTAGAGCTTCAAGTTATAAACGCCCGGGAGGCGGCAATTCTCGCTGCTCGAATCGGGATGATGCTGCATGACCATGTTCTGGTTATGTCTTGGATATTTTCCCACGCGAATTCTAAGAGCTGGTCGGGCATGGTATCACAGAGGCAAAGGTCTTCAGTTATCGGACAAACTCTCAGTGATACACACTGCTTCATTGACCTGTTGTAACTGTTCAGTGTTGTGAGCCCACTGTTTTCACAGTGGCTCTGTTATCATGGGTATTGTTCAGGTGCTCCCATTGTCCAAAAAACTACCGAGGTTTTCAACACAGCAGTCCCCATATCGTATTTCTGACCGGTCGGGATGTGAAAATTGTTTTCTGTATCGACACATTGTTCAGAACTCTGGGTTTCAGGGGAATCTCGCCGATGGAACCTTGTCTCTATGACGGTTGAACAGGCTAAAGTCATACGACCGTAAACACACACACACACACACACACACACATTGCAGACGCACTGCCACTGGCAGCCCCGAAGCTGCGCAGTTAGTAGAGCTACCACTGCAGCTGAGCTTGCGAGCCTACTTCACTTTTATCTAGCTTCTCGCCCGCTTCTTCTTTCTTTCTTCCTTTTTTCCTCTACCTTCATCAACTTCGCCCTTTTATCAGCCTCGATTAGTTCTTCTACCCTTACCCAAGAGTCACATTGCCTGCCTCAAGCTGCAGGCTAACCTCACAATAGCTAGCAAACGTGACCACAACAATAGCTGGCAAACATCACCATCAACAATGACGAGTCAAAATCCCCTTCCGGGAGAAGCCTCTCCGACTTTTCCTCCTTTAACATCACAGCGGACTCCTTCGAATGATCTTCCGAAAGATTTAATCGAATACCATAGTCTTTACTCAAAGCAAGGTGACATTCCAGCTGTCTCATTCTTCGACTTAGACCCAGCTTGCTACCAAGACAACGAAGATCGGCTTAGAAACCTTTTTGGAAAGTTTGATTTCTATCCCGTGCCTGGCAAGATTGTCATCTGGATGCCCTCAGTAAGGCACAGCAGGTTTACCAAAGGCGTGGAGAGTCACATCGAGAAGCAGCTTGAGGCAATCAAAGACACCTTACCCGGACACATCGACAGCGAGGGTGATGGTGACGTGAGTTTGAATAACAAGTCCCAACTCCAACCTGATGCATCATTTCGATACATCGGCGATGACGGCCATGGCAAGGCGCCAAGCCTCATAATCGAAGTTGCCAATTCTCAAAGCTATAAAAGCCTAATGAGCAAGACCAAGAAGTATCTCACCAAGACCCGCGATGAAGTCAAGACTGTCATCTGCTTTGACATTCAGTACGTCAAGAAGCCTTTGCAGGACTCCACCGTGTCTGTCTAGAAGGCAGATCGCAGTCCCTCAGGCAGGCTCATGGCTTACTGCAGCATAAAGCCAACGGTAAGCCCTGATCAACCCCCCAACATTATGGACTAGCAGCTAACGTGTCTTAGGCTTTTCAATCGAAGAATGGCCAGCCTACTAACATGCAAAGAACATTGCATTTGCCGCTCCGTGACTTGGCACCCAAGAACTTGGACACTAGCAACTGGCCTGATGGTTTCATCAGTATTCCCTTCTATCAACTCTCTGAGATTCTTACAACTGCAATCAAGTCAGAGGAGCAACGCAATGGGCCCAGCAGCAACAGTGACGGCGACGAAGACAGCAGCGATGAGGCTGACGACAATGGGAGCGACAATGTGGATGATGAATACGTGGACGAATAGTTTGGCGATGGCTATGGGCCAATCCATGCATGCCTCCCTCGACGGTAGTTTTTGATATGAAGAGGTCTGGTTAAGATGAGAAGAACCTTGGAAATATCCAACGAAGTTCTGGGGCGTATCCCTCCCTGGCTGTTCACTCTGCTGAATGGATTTAAGCTCTTAATAATACATAGGTATTCGTACGCCATTATCCCTGTAAACGGAGAGAAGAGAAAGAAATATAGACTAAACTTAAAGACGATGAGTGATACAAGCAGTGTATTTTAATATAAATTTCTTCTGTCATAGAAGTTGGTATTTTGTAGTAAACTGGATCTCCTGCATGGTGCTTGTGTCGGCATGGAAATTTCTTTGCTCTTTAGATGCCTTGCATTAGCTTTTTGTTGGCCTTGATAGCTTCACTTGTAAGCGGGCCATTTCTGAACAGAGCGATTAATGATAAATGATCAAGTCTGAGGCTGATTGTCTGGCTCAGCAAGGCACCAGTGCACGTGTTCTTGTCCCCAGCCCCGGCCCCTCAACCTTCTCCTTTAATACCTACAACTCTGCTTATGATTAAAGAGCTGTTCAACTTACGTCTTGCCAACTTTACTGTATGACTTCTCACTGTATCCCAACAAGGCTCATCAAAATTGCCACCACTACTTCCTTCTATAAGGGTATGGTATATAGATGTCCCTGAACGGCCAGCATCTATCACAAAGGCAATTTTTGGTTTCTGGGCCAAAAGTGCAGGGAAACATGACGATGCATACACTACACTATCCTGCAGTATCCGTCGTCGTGCCTTTTGTCAGAATTTTTAGTCAATAGGCCCGTAATCGACATATTCTCAACGTTGTTTTATGCTTTACCGTCTATAGAATATTGATTTTTATTAAGAAACTCAATCTCAGATAGTTTTTGCACTTTTTGAGACCGGCCTTGATTTGGAGAAGGATTATATGTTGGCCTTATCTTGACGACTGCACTGCTGCCTAAATATCAACATTGAACAAGGGGGACAGCACAAGTGACGCAATTGGGATACTCGGAGCTGCTTCTCATAACGTCCTCTGCCAATTTACATAAGTATTATTAACCACACAGCATCAGAGCATTGTACCTCGAGTACTAGGAGCCTTGCCACCGCAGTCATCTAAGTACAGATACAACAAAGCCAAAATCGCTGGTCTGTATTACTTGACTGTGCCTTGTCATTTTGAGCTAGGAATGCGAAGAGCAAAGCAGTAAGAACAAGAAAGACAATCCTCGGATCGGGTTGCAGGCCTCAAAGCGGGGTAAGAACATGTCATCTTGTGCGGCCTGTTAGGCGAACCAGTTGCCTTATTTCAGCTGTATAGAATATTTGGAGTAGTGGCTTGCGTATTGCGCAGTTTCGCATAACTCTGGTTGTAATACGCGAGACCGAATTAACTACTACTACTAGCGGGCATAAAACTGGATGTAAAGCTCACTGATTGTAGCTTTCTTCTTCCGCCTATCGTACATAACACGTTCCAGTACAGGATGGAACACCCAACAAGTTTCCCATCGTCTGGTCTTGAAGACGATAGCAATGGCACCAGTTCTCTGCCCATCCCTTCTTTTAATTTCATCTTACCTAGCCGACCGAATACCCCCTTACCCCTCGGCGAGACTTCATATTTGGAGTCAGCAGGCTTGTTGGATGAGTCCGTCAATCATGAGCTGGGTCTCAATGACCCAACTTGGCTTTTAGACCTAACTCTTGACAACATTGAGCAACTGGAAGCGGTCAACGGGTCTTGCTTTCATATAGATGTATCGGGGTCTTTCTCAATCGTACCAGAAACCGAGTCGCTGGAACAACAGCTGAGAGGCGCCCTATGTCAACATGCCCACAAAGAGTCGAGAGGGTTTCTTCCCCTGGACAAATTAAATGAAATCGTTATCGAAGACTCCGTATCTGTTGCCCTCAAAGACTGTATGCCGCATTTGTCGCATGATGATGCACAACGCCATGCAAAAACAATCTGCCCAGGATCCCAGCGAAATCATATGGAACTATCCTTTCGACGTATTTTCGCGATATTAGCAATGATTCAGCAACCACAGGAGGTATTCACTTTCATGGAGAATAATATCACAGACCATGACCTGCCTCTTGTGAAGGTCCGGGGAGAAAAGAGGGGTCGATATGAATTAAGACGAAAGTTCCAGCCACATAGATCCTTGGAATGTCTTGACAAGTGGTCACCTTTCTTGATAGACTCATTTGAAGCATGTCAGTGGATGATGATGTCGCCTTTCTTTTCGTGGAGAAATAGGCGGGCTGTACGCACCTATTTCCTTGCGGACCAGACTATCCTCCCTTTCATTGAGGACTCCTCTCGTGACGTCGACATGGAAGACGATGAAGATTTCCAAGGCGGCCACGGATCTATCTTCAAGGTCAAGATCCACCCAGCGCACCACGACTTCCATCACATTGCTGTATGTATAAAAGTTCAATTACCCTGTTACAGATTTGCTGACCAGTGGCTCACAGGAAACTCATGACTCCGACTCTACCTTTGCGGTCAAGCGTCTCCACTCTCGCAGTCGTGAGATGTTCTCAAGAGAGGTAGATGCTCTGAAGCGATTAAGCGGTCAAAAACATATTGTTCCGCTTCTTGCTACATTTGAGTATAAGAATAGCTATCACCTCTTGTTTCCTTGGGCGAATGCAAACCTGCGACGATACTGGGCCATGTTCCCCAACCCATCCATTGATCTCCGTTACGGACTTTGGGTAGCCAAACAGTGCAAAGGTATGGCCGAGGGGTTAAGTATCATTCATGAGCCTCCGCCTGATCAAAGTGACGATTACGCCTACGAAGCTGTCTTGCAGCCAAGCCACCGTCAATCTCAATCGTCTCAATCTTATGGCAGACACGGGGATATCAAGCCAGAGAACATTCTTTGGTTCCGGAAAGGGGTCAACACTGACATTGGCGTCTTAGAGATTGCTGATTTTGGTCTTACCCGCTTCCACAACAGAAGATCCCGATCTAATATTTCACCTGTCGGCATGGGAAATTCTCCAACATATCGCGCTCCAGAGTTCGACATGCCTGATGGGCTCTTATCAAGGTCTTACGATATATGGGCATTGGGTTGTGTTTACCTCGAATTCCTCACCTGGTATTTCATGGGATGGGAAGGGGTCATCAAGTTTTCCACCTTGAGAGAATATAAACGAAACAACCTCTCGGCTGACGATGCTTATTTTGAGCTAACTGGGGCTCCAGAAACAGGGAATATATGCAGCAAGGTTAAGCCTGAGGTAATCCGTGTGAGTATTGACCCAACACTACCAAAAGTTTCCCCTCTCTATAGTCTCTTTTGTCTGACTTCTCATAGTGGGTGGCGTCACTGCATCAACATTGGGCTTGTTCGCCATTTTTTCATGATTTTCTTGACCTTATTAAAAATAGCATGCTGGTTGTCGAAATGGATGGTGAAGTTCCGGTCCGCAGAGCGACGGCAGCCGAGGTGAAACAAAGTATGGTTAGGTTCTATAACCGCTCAGGATCAGATGCAACATACCTATATGGGGAAAATCCTCTAAACCTCCCCATCACTACAAGATTTATCCGAGGAGCAGACAAAGGGAACACCGTACGTCAAGAGAACAAGAAAAGATCAAAAACCGTCGCTGGTGGTTCAGATTCTGGCAGTAGGTGCAGATCGCCTATGGGCCCAACTCATAGGTCCTGGGATCAGACTTCGAGTTTGTCAGACAGAAAAGTCGAACCTCATTATATGAGCCGAAGAAGCACCACTGATGGTAGACGCGAGTCGCCATCACCATTTCGGCGAGGCCCTAGGACAACTTCCTTCAGTGAAAGTTCTCGTGGTCTAGCGTCATCTTCCTCTAGTGATCTAAGCCATCGCCTCGTCAGTACAACCCAGACGACTCAGGAAACAAAAATTGGAGACACAAAGGACAACAAGCCCCCTTTTGCTTGTCCCTTCTTCAAACGTGATCCTAGCAAGTATGGGAAGACTTGTTCCAGGGGCTGGCCCCAGTTTCACAGATTAAAGTTGGTATCCTTCTTGACTGTAGCTTGGACTGTATAGGCTACTGACTCTTCTTAAGGGAACATATATTTCGAAAACACTCTGTTCCGCGGTACGGATGTTCCCGCTGTCTATCATATTTTGACAGCAGCGCTGGACTTGAGGAACACGTCCGCTCTGTTGAACCTTGCCCATTGCGGGAATCCGCAGAAATTGAGGGTATCAACGCTGAACAGGAACGTCGCCTTCGTTCAAAGAAGCGAACTAAAACTGAGGCCGACTCAGACGATGTGGATCGTGATACACAACGATGGCATGAGATGTACAGGATAATCTTCCCAGACACTGACCCACAAACAATTTCCCCATGTGAGTAGCGCTCAAAACAACGAGATATGGCACCGGCATCTGACTAGACAATATGAAGATAATGATTACAGCCAGGGAGCTTTCACAGCAGTAGGCTCCTCAGAGACAATTGCCGATTACAGCAAGTTCATAGATGGAGGTATCCCCTCGGAGGTTCAAAACAAATTGCAAGCAACTATCAATCGGGAGCTCGGATTTAGTGAACTGGAAGGCAGGAGAATTATTGATATACTTCCCATGCTACAACAGACACTCTTGCAATCTTTCCAAAATCACAACGAGAATTAGTTAGTTGGCAGGAATGCTGGAAAACTAGAGTTTTTCTGCCTGCTGTACCAATTCCACTCAGTGTCAGCTCCTAATATAACCCCAAAGATAAATAAGCAGTTTGATAAGCAGGGCATTGTGAATATACATTGAACAAAGGCAGGGCGACTCCAACGAAGGGCAACTCGGTGAGTATGAGTGGCGGATTATTATGTATTTCCCTCACTAACTTGTCCCCTTTCTCTTATGCTAGGTCAGCCAAATCTCTTGAAAGGATAACGCCCTTGTTCTCTCCTAGCACCAATATTCCGAAATAACAAGCGCACCGATAAAGAGAAAAGAATCCATCTACAGACCCCCAATTCAGCGGTGGTTTGAACTACCCGGCACCGTCGAGTAACTTCTCCTTTAATCATGTGACTGTGGACGATGAGGATGACTTTGAGTTGGAGCCCGTTGAGAATCATATGTATAGTTCAGTTTATGCTTCTTCTGAACCTTCAGCCTTACAGACTCACATCAGTTCTTTTGCGAGGGCGCGCTCGTGGGAGGTGAATATCTGGTTGCATCATTGTCGCATATAACATCTCAATGCTTGACAGCTTCCCTGCTTGCCTTGCCCAAGCTTTCGAGTCGAGGGCAAATTCGAGAACCTAATCCCCCGACATACCCCAGCTCACAAGGGCAATTGCGTTTGATTGGTTCGTAGGATAGCAAGGGAGAGTGGCAATTGTTGGAAGGACGAAGCTGAATGACAGGCCTTGATGGGCTGATTCGAGGCTCTTTCCTTGACGATCAGCTTTCCTCTTGGGGTTGAAACCTAACCGGCGGAAGAGCAGGCGTAGTCATCAATGGTCGAGGTGGTACTCGTGAGAGATTCTGTGCTTTCGCAGATGATGTTGTGGTGAGGGTCGGCGACAAGGAAAGCGCATACTGAACTATATTCGTGTGTATGGATGTAGACAGTCTTGGTGGCGAGAGTAGGCAAGGGGTTCATTCGACGACGCGCTGGCGGTCGTTGTAGTAAAGGCAAAATCGGCTGCGATTCAAACTATTGCAAGGCCTTGTTGATTCGTGCTGGATTGCGGTGGAAAAAGCTCATCGCGTGAGGTCCGCAATGGAATGGACAGCCTCGTTACGTCGTGCTGAAGATTGGCTGCGGGAGATCGACGCGACGTTAGCCAGAGCGAGCGCAGCTTACGTGCGATAATGAGGGAGGGAGAGTGTCGTATAGGAGAAGAGTAATTGATGCCGTGCTCTGTCCTGGTCAATTGAGGGTGACGGATGTTGTGTCGTGTGGAAGTATGCGATGGGAAGAGATAACTTTGTGGAGGATCGACCTATATCTGTTGTGGGTCAACGTTAGGCACACCGTGGGGTGTCAGAAAACTTCAGACCCAAATTAGGGGGAAAAAAATAAACTAACTAAAGAGCCTTCTAAGTTTACCCTAAATTTTCATAAACTTACCTCTGTATTTTTTTTTCACTTAGGATCGAGATCTTAAGTTTTCTGCCATCCCCCAGGCACACTCCAGTGCCTTGAATCTAATTTAGTGGATGACGGAATCTAAAACCCACTGAACCTACGGGGGACTTCCCGTCGGCTTGCCCCGCTGAAATAATTGACGATCCAATCCATCTGGACGGGGCATAGACAATCGACAAGAACGTCAGTGAGGCAATGTCAAGATTTGATGACCCTTTGTCAAGTGACGGGAAAGCTGTAAAACTCAATAACAGAGGCAACTATCGATTCCAAGTGAAGTAAATAAAAGAGCCTGGCAGTGCTGCCTTGAATGATACAGTGAATGTTCAAGTTCTCACGATATGGGTGAAATCACAATCTACTGTGATGAGATTAAGGACCCCGAGATATCTTTGCCATCAGTCAGCTAACCAAGCTCGTCGTGTATCGTCTATGTTAGGTGATGGCTGACTTAAGAGATGCGCTCATGTTGAACAGCATTGAGTCATGCACGTCACTGTTTCGAAGTGCAATGGTTCATTCATCTTTGTGCAATATTCTTTGTGCTATGCTCCATCACGCGTGATATTGCACAAAGAGTCAAGTTATAGTGACGTTAAGAATGTGACATGTCAAATGAGGCAACAAGACTATCCCGGTATCTTCCATGACCAACTGGTCATTCAGAAAAGCCATCAGTGTTGCGGCGTAGGTAGTGATTTCTGCCATATTCTGGCCGAAAACGCTGGTCTTACAAAACAAGCAACCTCACTGAACCAGCATTTGCAAATCATATGAACTATTAAAGCATTTCCAGGAAATAAATACAAAATAAAATAACTAAAACCACTAAAACATAGCAATACACCAGAAAACAGGAGAAAAAGTGACAACATCTATCATTATAAAAAGAGCCATAAAGGAAATGCAAATCAAAAACAGTACCCACCATGCAAAAGACAAGTGAAATATCCCGACAAAACAGCAATCCGGTACAATACCATATCGTCATCATGTGGTCTTTTCCTTGCCCTTGGTGGAAGGCAACGGCTTGTATCCAGACCTGGCACTTCCAGCATCGTACTTCTCTCCAAATGTCGGGCTCTCCACCACGCGTACTATTCTGTGATGAAGCTGCTTCCTCTTATTCTCATACTTCTTCTGCACACTTTGGGTTTGTCCCTTGATTCTGCTGATATTCTTCTTGGCCTCGTCGCGTTGGGCCATGGCGAAGGCGAGTGAGAGGGCCTTTTGAGCGCGCTCGGGTGGAACCCAGGTCTGGGGAAGGTTTTGGGGTGATTCTTGTCGGGGTTCGGGTTCTCGACTGCGTAGAGGCTGTTATAGTTCTAGATTGTGTCTGACATTCTGGAGATGGAAGTGGTCCTCTATGGGAGCTGAGCTCTACCTACGTCTACCTACCCGAGTACCTACCTCAACCCACAGCGATTCTTCTCCCAACCTTGGCCGTTTTCATCGACGCTACTCTTGACCCATCTGTTCTTGATGAAATCCCAACAAATCGCCTCCCACCCAAATGGATCAGATCTTGTATCATGACGCCCCCATCTTGACCAGATTGGATTTCGATCGGTTGAAATATTGAGTTCCTCTAAATGACGTTGCCACGAGATATCAAACTTTGCCCTTCTTGCTTCTGATAAGGTGCTTATGCTCGCCACTTCGGCTTTGAACCATTCGGACATTAGTTCCATGGCGAACAATAGACTTTCGATTGAAGGGAAATTCAAGAGGTTGTCGGCTGTAACGAAGCCTTGGGAGATGTCGTTCATGAGTTTTTGTTGTTTTTGTTCAACTTGTCGTAGAAGAAGGACGCCTCGTGATGCACGACGGCTCATCTCGCAGAGACGTACAGCTGCGATATCATTTAGAAACGGCGCTACATATCGTAGCCGGTTGACAGCCCGAGTCTGTTCTTGCCAGTCTATATCTGATTGATAATCGACGGTGAGGACTTGGCTGATTCGTTGGTTGACTATTTCCATGTCTTTACAGGCCTGCGCCAATGCATCGCTATACTCCACCACTGACCACAAATGCATAATTTTGTTCGTTCTTTTCTGGCCTAAATCGTAACTTGCGATGTGTGAAACAATTCCCGTGAGCCTACTCGCTGTGACGTTGTGAACTTGGCTTGAGTCCCATTGCTTGGGAGTCGGGTGTTTGGTAGGGCGGCAAGTCTCTGGGGAACTTGAAGCAGCTGGTTTTGATGTCGGCCTGGAGCTACGAGACGACATTCGTGAGTAGTGCGCCCTAAAGACCTTGTCGAGATACTCCTCTGGAAGGTCATCGGGCACATCTGACATGTCTTGTGGCCGGGCAGGCATAGGAACGGGGCTGTTATCACCTAGGTCATAGACTCGAGATGGAAACATGCAATCAAGCCTTTCCTGGTCAGACCCAAAAGAACCATTCCGTCCACGTTGTTCCCGAAGCAAAAGGTCCAAGTCAAACCACACTCCAGTGACCTCAGCCCATGGCCCGTACGGGAAGACGTCAACAAGATGGTTTCTGGTGTAACTGTGGCCGATAATGAGGTCGACGCTTACCACCCGTTTGAGACGGCGACTAGGCCTACTGAGCGGCGGATCGAGGTTCAAGATAAGATTGACCCCTTCAGGGCGAGCTGTCGGCAATGGAGTTTCAGTAGCAATGGGCGGCATTCCGAGGATAGTAGAGTCGGGCTCATCTAATTTACGATTTGCCAAGTATTCATGAAATGGAATCGTCGGAAGAGAGTCGTGGGGAGAAATGAATGACCCGGATCTTGTTGACCAGCGAAACTGGGTGCTTGTCCCTTGAGTGAACCGGAAACCAGGGGGGGCATGGTCAGCGATTTTCTTGAGGTCGGTCAGGGCCGATTCCAGAACGCTTTCAAGATCGATGAGGAATACATGTTCTGGTACATAAGTTCCATTCGAAAAAGTCTCCCATGGCTTGTAGATGGAGTTCTGCGCGGATTCGTATCTAGACATGCCCCTATATCCTAAATCAAGTGGGCCGTCGGGATCAGGTAAAAGGCCAGGTTGGCCCTTCCACTGTGACGGTTCAAGCGCCGCTTCTCCAAACAATACGACGCGAGAAACGGTGATTTGACTGACTTCAATGTCGATGGCTTGCTGAAACCAGTTGACGGGCTGAAACGGTCGATGGGATAGAGCTTTGCGATACAACTGGGTGTAAAGGCCAAAGATGGGGATGATGAGGAACCAGGTGAATATGTATGAGGTGATCGATGTTCGATTGTTCTGAGGAGGAGTGATGATGTTGTTCTGGTTGCGAGGATATCCTTGTTCTTGGAGAGGCAAAGAGCCTTCCGGTTCATCCTTGGGTGCTGAGTCCTCGACTGTTCGGTCTTCGGGTGTCGGATGAATTGGTATGACACGCAGATCGACCCTGTACTCAGCCGACATATCCTCCCGTGGCGGCATGTGTTCCTGATAGCCTTGTCGTATGGTTAGACCAGAGTTGTCGGCTCGGTCGTCTCTTGAATATCTATGTCTCCGTGGTTCTGGTGGAATGTGTGCCTGAGCCACCTCAAGACTTGGTCGACTGATCAAAATATCTTGCTGGTCCGACAGCTCCTCAAACTCATCTCTCTCATCAGATATAACCAGATGACGACGCTTCATCGGAGGTCGCTTCTGACCTTGCGACAAGTCATTCTCACTCTCATTACTCAAGCTTCGACGCTTTAGCACAGCCACGGTTGAGGGGAGAGGGATTCGAGAGTATGGCTGGTGATCGTTGGTAATGTGGAGCTCAAAGGGGATGGGTTCATGATGAGGAGTTGACTTAATTGACAGCTTCACCCTTGTATTTTGAGTCTGTATGCCGATTAGGGTCTCGGAGTTGTCGCTTGGGTTTGAGCCATCGCGGTCACAGTTAGCTTTGTTGTCGTTGGCGTTGGCGTTGCTTGGTTCCTGTCGTGGCGATAGATGAATCGGCCCTGAGAGTCCAACTGCTCGAGAGAGTCTCTGATAATGACGCCGATATCGCAATAGCCAAGCCTGACGGAATTGCCATGCCCGGTAGCGAGGGAAACGCCGAAGCTTGAGCTTTCGGTGGTGCTGAGAACGTCTCTTCTGTGTGTCTGGTAGATACTTGACGTGTGTTGAGTGAGCTGGACAATAAGTGAGGGTAACGAAGCTGATGAACAGATTAGTTGATGCTTGATAAAGAGCTTGATAAAGAGAGAAAAGAGAATGTTGAGACGAGAAGGTAAATGGGAGAACAAAGAAGATTGCACCGAGCTCGACCCAAGATGATTGGTTGTTGGTGTCTTTGTAGGTTGAGCCGGATCGACAAATCCGGTATTTGACCTTGGCCACGGTCGTCAAATAAGTAGTACATGAAGATCTAAGACAATTTCAGTTTCATCGAGAGTAAAGGAATTAACCAACAAAATAGGGATATACCTCAAGGCTTGGGCGCTCACGAGAGCATGGGTTCCAGGAAGCATGCATCTCGGAGCGGTTGCCCTTCAGGGCATCGATACTCTTGATATTGAAGCCATTATTGCTACGGCTAGGGAAGCTAATATCTCTCGTTTTGGAGTATTAAATAACACCTATGCTGCGGCAAGTGAACGTGGCCCAGTTACCTACTCGCTTCTGTTGGGGAGACGCGACGTGCTGCTAGTACATATGTTGCTTTGGTCTTTCACAATACATCTCCTTCTTACTACTATCATGGCGACAGACGTCTGATATCCTGCTCGTCAAACTTTCCCTTTAACCGTAGTATACTCACCCACCCGGTTGATGGAAGCTGATCCTCGTCTCATGATGATCCATTGTAGTGAAAATAGGGGATGGCATGCGAGGTCGACGTCGGCCTCAGCCTCGGGAATTCGCGTGTTGTCCTGGGCGTCGACTAGGAAGAGACCTCTGTTGACCCTGTCAGACACATTGGGCTGTGAACCTTGCTAGATGAAGCATTAGTCCGTCCTCTGAGTCCAGCTACTCTGATGGCCAGATCTGGTCTGTAATGCTGTTTGGCCTCAGTAGTTGTGGTTTTAGTGGCTCGAGTATCAGTGGGTTCGGCTTCCGTAGCATCGATGTTGGTAATGGCGATATTGATAGTTTCAAATGTAGTACTGGCGCTGGCTCGGATACTTACAGATGGAAGGATCACTAGTCAGACAATTGGTGACAAAGTTGGGTGGCATCAGAGTCAGCCTTCGAGATGCTTGTGAGAGGACGGTGGGTGGGGGTCGCCAGGGTTCATAAATGGTCGATGTAGGCCAAAAACTTCGTCTGAGATAACAATACGTTTCCAATAACCGTTTTTAACCTTCACAGAAGGTGCAATAAAAGTCAATCTAGTTTCGCAACAGCATGGGACTCATGTCCTTGATTCATGCACAACACAAGTTAAGAACCTTTTCCATACAGAGGGATGGCTTATTTGCAGCGCTGAAACCTCAGTTTGACTCCCTAGGACAATCTTCACATCAAGTTATGGCTCACACAAAGCTAATTCACACTGATATCAAGAAACAAATCTTAGATTTAAAATAGCAACTTGCGGTCAACTTAGATACTTACTTACCTATCTACTCACTCGAGTATCTCTCAACATCAACAGATACAGTCGTGATCAGTCCTGTAAGCACACTACTCACTTGAGTAGCCTTGCCACGGGTATGATCAGCACAGTTTGAACACTTGTTCCCTTACTCACTTGAGCAAGTCTGCAATTAACATGGTCAGCATGATCAACCTAGAGAGCTATATCCTCAGGGAGAGTTCTTCCGGAACAAGGTGACCATAACGGTCCATCCAGGCATCGCTTCCAAAGAACTTCCAAGCAACAACAATTTCAGATTCAGGAAGAGTAAAATCTTCAAAGTCAAGGTTCAGGTTAGCAAGAGAAGGGTGAGTAGTAGATACCTCCTTTTTAAGGGGGGCTCCCCCATAGTAATATCGCAGCCCGTGGCGGGTGATCGTGATAACCTCAATTCTAACAGAAGGGCATGTTTCTTCCGGTGCTGTAGGGTTCACTTGTTTAACCCACCAGTTATTCGTATCAGTGTTGAGGGACAGGGCATGCAAGCTCAATCCTGGTGGTAATGGACACCGTAAGCACCTGCATGCCTTGTACTCAACCAGAGCAAACGAAACCACATCGTCTGTGACTAGCAACTGGAGGTATTGGTCATATGTATCAATCTGCTTTTCAGTCCAAACCTTGATCTCCGCCTCGCGAAAGCTATCACGGACATGCTGGATAGCCTCCTACGAATAAACAGAGGTCTCTCCGGAAACCTTTTCAGGCACTCCAGTGACAGATCCTTCATGCGAATGTCCAAGTGTGATGGATTGCTCGCTCCGGGCAGGGTCATCTTCCATGATGACAGCCCTAAAGAGCTGAACATGACACTTTAGCGCATCAACAGCAAGAGTCTTGAACTTCTTTGCGAGCTCCATGAATAAGTCATGAGCATCGTATGGTAGAAAACACCACTCAGAAAGAAGTATATCATTTTTGAGATCCATCAAGCTATCCTGGCGCTCTTCCATTGTTCTTTCGGGCCTATAATCGCTGTTGCAGTCAAACTTGTTCATCTCTTCATCAAAGCTAAAGCGAGTCGACACCCGAATGTGTTCAAGTCGCTGCTCAATCTCGGATTCATCAAGTCTGTCGATGTTTTCCATCAGACAGCTATGAGTAAGACTGCTGATGTCTTTCATGATAGCCGTACAATAGCTGCTAAGCAGGTCTGGAGGAAGATGAGTCAAGTTCTTGGCAAGATCCTTAAGACGAATTCTGAGGCTGTCCAGATGGTCCTGGATAGCCTGCTTCTTGACTGGTTCCAGGTTCTGTTCCATAGTGAAAATTGGGAGTAAAGTAGAGATATCGGAGGTGTATGTCTGTAAAGGAGTTTAAGGCGCTAGTGACAACAGGGCGGACTTTTGAGGGTTTGTGATTTACGCTACTGTGTGCTTGATATGAATATGCGGCGATTTCTCGGTATTTAAAGTTATGAGACCATGAATCGACCTGGTGGTTGTTCGGCATTAACTTTATTATCTTTCAGCATTGAATCCATTTGAACGGTGGCTTATGACAAAGACTGCGATACGATTTCGGTAGCTACATAATTAAACTGTTGGTTGATCATTCAAGGGATGAACACGAGATGAACAATTAATGAAATCTCGACTACTTCTTTATCCAGAATAATGCGAAAAGCAGGAGCTCTGATTGTTGGTCAAAGGTGGTGATTGTAAAACTTACCCTGAAGTGGAGAGTTTCACGGGTGAGACTAACCTAATACGACTTTAAAGCCAGGACCTTGCTTGGCGACATGGGATATGAGATATTGATAAGATAAGCACAGAAAAATATTTATCGTTAGACCCAAAAGGCAGGCTAACTGTTTGAATCTTTGCAGTGGTATGCTCTTGGAAATAGTACGGCAGAGTTTGAGAGAAAAGCTTATTCCGGCATTGGGATGGAGGGGAGATTGATCTAGAATGGCTGAATAAGTGTGGATAGGACTGGACGAAATGCGACAAGATAAATGAGACTCGGACGTCCCTCTATTCAAATCATAATTAAACACCTGTCGCGAAATCGTGAAATTGCCTGCCAAGTTGGCTATCGTCGAGGCTGGCGTCGTAAAGCTCAGTGCACAATTTACTCACGTGCATCACCGGAAGAATAAAGTAAACCTGAGATTTCAAGGTACAAGGCATGTCTCGTCAAGAGAGAGATTGGTGAGTGAGGTATTGTTACGAGTCGCATGGGGACACGCATGCTATTACGGAGTATACATAGTTAAAAATAAAAGCTGTGTTGGTGCACAGATGTCAGCATGAGAATCTCCAAAATTACAGAAGGGCTATGTCTACTGATCGACAGGCCTCTTTTGTCCTAACGCCTGTCGCAGATGACAGGGGTTGGGCATGTACCTGACGGTGTTGGGAGTGAGTGGAGGTGCGTCTTAATTTATGCATTGGCTACTGCATAAGCGGACTGTATGCATAACAGTGTATTGTGCAGCGCATGGGTCAAGGATTTGTTCTCACAATTATGCGATATGAAGCCCGTTCTGGAGCAATATTGCACCAAGTTTCACACCTTGGCTGGTACAAGTGGAGTTGCGACTACAGCACGGTCCATTTCGCTCTAGGGTATGCTCAAGTTACTGGGTGTCCAACAGGCTTGACGCATTCTTGCACGACACTTGAGTTGCTCAACGTAATAATCCACGTCGATATCATTCTGTCTCTGGCCAGCCACCCGGGTTTTATTCTGGTGATGTTGTACAGACCCCCTCTGGATGCCTCTTGAGTGCGTTTGAAAATTGATAACTCTGCATGCATAAGTGACCATCTCAAACTGAGTGAGACATGTGCCTTCATCGTGGTGGGGGAAAATGCCGGGATACTGACTATTCCGGTTATACACGGTTCAGTTAGATACTGGTGACTAGGATGATAGCCCAGAAGATAGTTGGGTGTGAACATTACCAAGACAATACATTATAAAGGTCAGTTTAAAAGAGCATGTATTTTGCTGATGTAAATACGTTTTCGCATCTCTCGCCGTATGCACCAATCTATATTGCATAGCAACATTCAGTCTCGGCATTGCTGAATGCTTGCAAGCTGTACCAAGCCCGAATTGTCTCGAGCGCAACTCGAGATGGTGCTTTGTGTAACCGCACCGCCAGGCCAGACCTACACCAAGATTGGACTGCACATTGTACTCAACTTCTGCTTCTTTTGTACCTCTTGGCTGCTGCAAATTTCACTTTTATTGGCGGACTTGCATTGAACTGCACCGCGAAAAAAACAATTTTCGTTCCGGGCAGTCTGTTGTGATACCGGACATACTACGTAGTAGTTGCGAGAAATGAAATGGAAATCTATTTCGGTAATCTCCCTCGACAATAGGGTGCTGCATTGCACTTCCTGCTGATCCTCATTGCGCCTCTTGTCATCCTTATGGTTGCATTGATTGGTATAAACGCTGTGTCTCATACGGCCCGACCTTTTCCTCCGCTTCTTTTCTCTTTTCTCTTCCCTCGCCGTCCATGGGGGCTGATCTCTTTCGTGGAACTCTTAGCCGAGACAGAAGAGTAAGCGCTAATACCACTCGCTTCACACAAATGACTGGCGTGCCTGATGAATGACGGGAAACGGCAGAACAGCCCATACCATTCACAGTCCTCGTCCTTCTCCGACCATCCGTCAGACCCATGAATAGCGCTCTCGGACGAAGGCGCTCTCCCTTCTAGCTTTATCCTTGACAGTCGCCTCGGCCGATATCGTTTCCTCCAGCGCTATCTCAGCATTAGTCCGCCGCGCAAGCTGGCTGACAAAAACACAATAAAGCTTCAATAGCCTGTTATTCAAGTAGCTTCATCGACAACCAAACTTATGCTTCTGCTTCTTCCTTCACCATCGCGGTCTCACAGTTCACAAAGTTGCCTCGCCCAGATTAGAACTTGCCGATCCTGCAGAAGCATTTCCGTCCCGACGGCCAACAACCAAGGCTTATGCAGACTGCCGTGATAAACAAACCGACAGAACAAGGTTTATATATTTACTTGAATGAGAGTTTCTAGTAACCCCTAAGGCCATTATTTTGCT
This sequence comes from Fusarium algeriense, assembly GCA_002982035.1. Classification (NCBI taxonomy): domain Eukaryota; kingdom Fungi; phylum Ascomycota; class Sordariomycetes; order Hypocreales; family Nectriaceae; genus Fusarium; species Fusarium algeriense. Next base: position 61,615 of record PVPY01001017.1, on the reverse strand, counting down.
CTTTGCCCTCATCTTTCTCTCCTTTTCATCCATCGTTATATTCTCTCCAACTCTTACATCAATAGCGCGAGACCTTTTCTGTGACCATATTGCCTATCAAACCACTCTACCGTTCCAGCCGGCAAATCTTACAGTACGTTATTGATCTACGCCATCAAGCATCTATTGTTTATACTAACCCTCTTAGGCTGCCGTTTACCATGCCCAAGTCTGCCGCTCCAGGGAGCCCCGACAGAGGCAAGCATCACTGCGATTCATGCACGCAAGACTCCAACGAGGAAAAGCCAAGACTGCGAAATATCCACTCCAGAGCAATTGCTAGAGAACGAGAATACAGGGAGACTACCGAGAAAATGAACTACCTCGCCGAGCAGCTAAAGCCCTCCGTCGAAAATGCCGATAGAGCCGCAGAATTGGCCAAAAATACTCATCGAGTGGCCGAGGAACGCATCACAACACTCAGGGAGGCTCTCGAAGCCGCCATTGCAGGAGAAGAAGCCGCAAAGAAGGCCTACGAAAAGGCAAAGGCGGAAGCAGAACGCTGCAGCGAGACGTATGAAGCGGCTAAACGCTGTGTGGCAAAGTGCAGGAGGTATCAGGAAGAGCATGAGTGGTATGCGGACAGTGAAGATCTGACTCAGGCTGAGATCATGGAAAAGCTCGAGTAATTCGAGAGTCAGAGGGTTGAGCTAGAAGACACAGGGAAACAACCATTCACCTGGTGGAAGCGTTGATCAGCGTCGATTTCGCAATGCATCTTCTAGGCATAATATCCAAATTATCCACACAAGACTTTTTCACTTCAGTCTACCCCTAGCTACCTGACCGTCTTTGCAGTTACACTTTGGGAATCATCACTATCTAAAATCAACACTGACATTTCCCCATCTTGACGCGAATCTTTGCTACATTCCTGACGTGCGCTTAGGAATATCACGCTGAAACCCCTGGTGCTTATCACCTACAACTGCTGCCGGCGCGTGTACTATCCTCCCACTTCCATATCCGGGGAATCCTCATCGATAAACCAAGGCTGGCCCTCCATTCTGTCGACCACCAAGAAACCGGTTAATTAGTACCCAAGAAGGCGCCCCTGAGCACTTGACTTCCACTCCTCATTTGACAACCATTCGAACTTGGACAACGTATCAAAGGGCGTACAAACCAAGATCTCCTTGCTGTGGCGCCAATCTGGCTTCCACATTCGAAAGACCACAACTGCATGTCCAGTCATGACCCCAACGCTCAGAGCAACCACCTCGCAATCACCTCGGGTGCCTCGCATCGCAATGTTGATCGGGACAGAGTCCTTCATGAAGGCCAGACGCTTGACTGCCCATAGGAAGATATCATTCAGGTCCAAGACATAACAAGCGTCTAGGTCGGGTCGAAATATGATCCTGTAAGGATCGGGTGGATCTTGGGCGAGCGCATAAACAAAACTCAATTCCTTTGTGGGGCCTGCTGTGCCGTGTGCCTCGCGGAGCTTCTCGCACATAGACATAGCGGAAAGGAGAGGCTTTACAGTCCAGTAATGCCCTCCAATTATGCTCTCTATGTAAAAGAGGGTCCATGTCAAGGTCGTTACTGTCGCTACCCTGCAGCAGGATCACGGCTACTTTGTCTCGTTTCCGGAACAATGAGCTGGTTCCAGGGTGAGCGAGCCCGTCGACAGAAGACGGAGCATTGACGATGCCAAATGTCTGGGTGCGTGCGAGGATCTCAGTAGCTAGAGGCGCGTTATAAACAGAAATATCAGCTTGAGATGGGCAGTAGTCATAATAGGAAGCGGCTGCCTCTGATGGAGATGCTGGAGAAAGAGAGAGAGAGAGATCTACAGTTGAGATTTAGTGTGCAGAGATGTTACGCAAGGTACCAGAGGCGAAAACAGTGGAGGTTGTTCGATCACTGCCCTGTGGAGCTGGCAGTACAGACAGGGCATTCACTGGATGCAACACTCGCTGACACTGCCTAGGAGTACGCTACCTTGTCTGTTTCATGACACCACCTATAACCAAAGTCATCTTGTCCCTTTTGGATTAGCAGTCATTCATTATGCCAGCGGCTGGCGCTACTGTCGGATCCTATCATGACAGCATCACTCAACAAACAGCATTCATCACTGCCAAGACAGCATAAATTCTCTGCTAGCCCCGCAACTCGTTCTCCTCAACTGAAAGTGAAACAGAACCTTATTCTTCTGATGTGTATATGGCTCAGCTTGAACCTTGGCACCGGCAACTGATCGAGAATCAAGCTCTCAGACACGCCTATTCGCACGCATATTCACCGGACGGAGGTCGAATTCCCAATCATATTTGTCTATTGACTTCTCTATAGAACTGTGTATAGATCTTGATTTGGGGATTTGAGAGTACTCACTGTTGCGGGCGGCGAGATGCTTTGGGAGAGTGTTGCAGAAGTCAGCGTGCGAAAACAGCGCGGGTTCCGTTCTGGTTCTGGCTGGAGTTATCTCCAGACGTGATGGTGATACTTAACGTTGAAGGGCAACCCGATTAAAGATGGGAGGGATAATGTATAGTTGCTGTGTAGCGCGACGTCGTGTTTGTAGACTAATGACGTTTCTAGCTATCTTTATTCATTCATCCGCCTTTACTGGATGTTCCGTCGGGTCTCGTTCTGTCGTTACTGAGCTGGAAACTGATGCCCTTATTCCTACTGGTATTGGAATACGCGAGAGCTCCAGGAGCCCAGGCATTTTTTTTTGCGACTTGAAAAGATATCTAGTCGCACTGCATCACGCAAGCTTGATTCGCAGGATGATGATAGTTAGCATAAATTGTTTACAACTAAATAAGTATATTACTAGCAGATAATAATACTAAGTACCTATTTCTGTTATGTTACAGTCCTAATATAATAAGCCATATAACGCACCTGTGACACTCTCTAAGTCAAGGTGGGAAGACTAGCTTTCACTACGTCTTTGTCTGGCGATGCATTCTTTCCGCAACTCGTCTGGCAACTTGAACTTAAATCATCTAACGAGATATCATCAAGACAGCAATCGACAAGTCGTCTGCCGACTCAACATCAGGCACGACAGCGGTCCAGCCTCTGGACCACGCCATGGAAATAAGCTAGTTTCAGGTCTTGATCTCCTGGATTCTCATAATTCAGACCAAATTTCCCTGTGAGGCATGCTACAACAGCCGCCTTGAATTCAGTACCCATCCGAAATTCCATTTCTTGGCTCTTCAGCTCTACTATCCTGCTGCCAAAATGTTGTCTGGTCAAAGTCTTGTCCTTGTCCCTCAACTTTTCAAAGTAATACTTTAACGGCCTCCATTCACCGATTTCAAACAGCAATAGCCCAATGCTGTAAATATCGTATATCAATCGGTATCCGGGCCCCTCTAATCCTTGATAGTCGGGGTGCTGGTAGAGCTCAAGGTCATCGCCACGGTTCTCTCGATCAGAAATTGCATTTTCGAATGGCCGCGAGAAGGCAAAACCCATGATATATGGAGCGTCGAGAGAAGACAGGTCGCTGTCAGGCAAAAAGGAAATGTTATGGCTGCGAATACTTTTGTGAAGCCAGCCGAGCTGATGAAATTGAAGAAATGCATGGGCCACCTTCCGAGCAAGCTCAAATCTTTGACCCAAAGAAGGGAGAAAGGTCTGAGAATTAAGATATTCGTGAAGTGTGTGTGGGCGTTCTGGAACATTACCCGGCACCTGCGGCAAACGAAATGCTATCCCCAGGCGAGGAGGTTCATGGTGTCTTTTATCGACAAAGCCAATACATTCCAAAATTGGATAAGCTGTTGGTTGGCATCTCAATTCCCGAAATAGCTTCACTAGCTTTGCGGCTTGCCTCGTTCGACCATTACCCTCCTGCCCTGTTGCTTCTTGGTGGTCCAATGTTCGCCATTCGACGAGAACGTCTCCCTCGCCATACGCTGCAAGAGACATATTCACATCCACACGCCGAAATTGGTCATCCCCTATAGGAAGAGGAGCTTCCAAAACCGGCCCCTGGCTGGACAAAGCCGGCGCGGTGGCCTCCATCTCCATCTCAAGTCGAAGTCGACTAAGTCTTGCAGGAAAGGCAATAGATTGGTGACAATTCGAAGTGGCAGTCTCGATTGCGGTCAACATATTGATCGGCTGACCCCACTTGGAGCCCAGGAGCGCGATTTTCATGGCAGTTATATCATCGGCCAACAAGACTTGTTGTGATTCCGTCAACAACTGGTTGAGGCCATCAATATATTTTTTAATATCATCCAAGAACGCTGTTGATTTCCTTCCATCAGAAATCGCCCATCTGGCTTTGTGAAAGAAGTTGTTGCCTGTCGCGATCTTCCTCGATATCGCCCGTTGCTGTTGCAGACCCGCTTGGACGACTGGAGTAAGGAGAATATTGACATTATCGACCGCCGCAGAGTCCAGTGTTTGATCTGGCATTGGAGGACTCTTCATTTCACTTTCGAAATGGTGGATTCCATATTTCGTCTTCAACTGGTCGGCATCTTGAATGTTGCGCGAGAGCGCGCTGAGGATCTGGAAGAGTAATGGCTGGACTGGCTCAAGGCTTGAATGGAGCTGGCCAGAAGCGACTCCAGCGTTACGACCCCAAAGAACGAGCCTAGAAGTCTCCAAATCGAGCTTGATGCTAAAATCCATTATGGAAGTTGGCGAATTGCGCGCACGTGAAAGAGTCCTGAGACCATCCACACAGAGGCTGAACAGCTGGACAAGGGATATCCCTGCAGCTACCTCACCAAAACCTACCATCTTCCTTGGAATCCAAACAGCCTCTTATATTTTTGGGATAGAGATCTTGGTGAAAGAACAAATAGTAATAGCTTCGAAAGTCGGACGAAGCTGATGATTATTATGAGTTGGAAGTGAGGGAAGGAAGCCGACTTCTAGCGAAGGCGGGGTAGGTTGAAAATGAATGGCTAGTAATCTTTGTAAGATTCTATATGCATACACGTGGCAACGCCTCACGTTTCTACAGACAGCTTCAGATAAGGCTGTGATTTGCTGACGTGGCCCAAAATGAGGCTTTGCAACTTGGAACTGGCAACAGCAACAAGACATTTCCTCCTGTCTTAGTTTGGCCGACCGAACTCGTTATTTCAAAAGTCTATAACATGGCAAGAAGATTTGATTCCAGCTCACGATTCTTGGCGCCATCACGGGCTGAAATGGATGCCCAAGAGGCATGGCTTGCCGACGGCGACGTCGCAACCATGGAATCTCTTACTGCAGTTCCAGACTTCGCTTCTATCACCTGGCTGGCAAGTAAAGTACAGATCTATGGCCAGAGTCACCCAACGGCTACAGGACTCAAAGGAGCTGCGTACATTGGCCGAGGTGCTACTTTCTCTGTATATCGATCTAGGAGGTATAAAGATAAAGTTTTTGCCATCAAACAACCGCGACTAGTCTTCAAGGATACGGAAGACGAGACATCAACGATGCGGCAACTTTACTCCTTACACCTTGAGCTGCGTGTCTTGACAGACACACGTATTCGCGCCCATGAGAACATCACCAAGCTTGAGTCCATCGTTTGGGAAGAACACACGGACGACTCTGGACGTTTGTGGCCTTCTCTCGTCATGGAATACGCAGATATGGGTACCCTATCTGATTTCTATGATCGCGGCTTGGACATACCCATTCAAGACGAGAAGAGGCTCTGCTTTAGCATCGGAGCTGCTCTAACTCACCTCCACGAAAATGGAGTTATCCACGGAGATATCAAGCCTGGAAATGTATTGATGTTCAGCGCTGGTGATTCCAAGACCTTCATTCCGAAGCTTTCGGACTTTGGATTCTCTATCTTTGATGAGGATTCCCCACTGGAGCTTCCATTGGGCACGGCTGACTGGGAGGCTCCCGAGATTCTCGAGCGAAACCCAAGCAGACATCACATGCGGCTGTCAGACGCATACTCATTTGGGCTATTGTCTTGGTGCATTGCGAGCGGGGGGAAGAAACCTTTTATGAATTTGAAAGAGATATCAATACTCTCTGATTTGACTGAAATCCGGGCAGTCACCCGTTCGCTGAAGTTGACAAAGTCCATCCCGGAGCTGGCTTCAGGAACACTTGCTCCCTGCAAGCAGTTCTATTTCCAAGTATTTCAACTTACCCTAAAAAAAGACCCAATGTCCAGGAACTTGGCAGCTGCATTATCACACCTAAGGGAAGACGGCTGCGTGCCGCCCTTGACAAGTCGCCAGATAACAAGTGTTGATAACAGTGAAACCCGCACCCTCATAAATCACGTAAGTGTTGATGGTTTTGTACGCCGACCGTAAAGGATTTGACTAATCATTTTCATCAAAACAAACAGTTCAATGTCAGAGAGCTCAAGCACTTGGGAACACGTATCCAAAACCAAATTGTTTGCAGTCTTGAGATACGAGCCACTGCTTCCAATCAGTACAGTAATGTACAGAGAGCGGAGGCGTCGATGGCAGTTGCTCAAAGCTGCTTAGAGTCATTTGGTGGTAGAAAGCCAGCTAAAGCCCTGGACTGGATACTACTAGCGGCGACTCTGGGACACAAGATCGCCAAAGCACTGGCTTATCGTGTGTCCACAAGCCTTGGTTTATTTAGTGAAAGAAAGGACGAGATCCTTACTCACACCATAGCATGTGCGGAAGATGGTATCATCATCGCAATGGACGATTTGATGGCCGTTGACAAAAGGATGGGCGAAGCCATAAGCAAGAAAGTCTGGAATAGTCGACGACATCAATGTAAGTTCTCACATAAAAGAAAGAAAGAAAAAAAACAGAAACAGGAACAGCCAAATAAAAAGCTGAACTTATTCAGGTCTCGGCGACACATCACTCGACTTGGTCCATCCATTGCCCGAAAAACTACCCATGGATGAACATGGAGAAACTGTTGTTCACAAAGCGGCAAGCTGTGGTGACTTAACTTGGTTGGAAAGAATTATACAAGCAGCTCCTGAACGCAAAGCCACACTCTTGGACTCCAGAAACAACTATGGAGAGACGCCGTTGCTATTGGCATTCAAGGCAAGGGAGATTTCCACGATCGAACTCCTCCTCAACTATGGTGCCGATGCTTCTATCCCAGACGACAGAGGAGATACTCCTCTTCACTGGATTTTCTTCTTTGATAATTTGTCGTCACTAGATTCACTTACGATAACTCTAATTCAACGAGGTGGTGATATAAACGCTCATACGAAGACGCTAGGGTTTGAGCAGTTTTCCCAGAAGCTCTTGTCAGGTGGTACACCCTTGCATCGGGCTGCAGCGTACAACAGTAGCAATGCAGTCAGGGCACTTCTTGCACAGGGTTCAGACCCTCTCCTCCCCGGATTATGGGACGAACTGTCAACGCCGCTCTGGCTAGCCAGCACCTTCCATTGCGGCAAGGCCGTTCGAGTAATGCTCGACCATATGGCTCGAAACGGGGACATAAGCATTGTTCTAAATGATGGGGATCGAAAGAAATGGCCCTTCTTGAGTCCTGTTTTTGATCAGGGATATTATTTCCGACACGGTGCGACTCTAGGGAGAATGGCTCGTCACGGGGCATATTTCAAGGCATCAGCTTTTGATACCATTTCAGCTCTGCAAAATCACGGAGCAAACATGACATTGCCCGCGATTACTTTGCATCCTCACTTAAAAGGAATGCCAGCCATCTCTGCGGCTATTCAACTGCGGTGTGCAGACATAGTCGAAACTATACTCGAGCTCAGCCCTGACACGTCTGGGTTATTCGACTCTGTGAAGGAGCAGTCTCCTCTACACTTTGCTGTGGAACAAGATCGATTAGATATAGTAGAGATTCTTCTGCAGCGTGACATCGATGTCCACACGCGCAACCGTCACGGTATATCCGCCCTTGCAAATTACGCCAACTATCACAATGGTCTGGAGATTCCAAGGACTCTTATTCGTGCGGGCTTGAAGTTCGAGATTCCGCGCAGCAATTACCAAACACCCTTCTTTGGAGCAATCGCCCGTGCTGCCTTTGACCTAGCGGCTTTTATTCTTAGTGAAACCACTCCAGAGGATCGTCATGCCATGATTAATGCTCCAGCTGCCTCTGGCAATGCCTTCAAGACCTCGCCGCCGGGCTACACTATTCTTGGTTACCTTCTCTCTGACATCCATCAGAATACGCCAAGGCTCCTTGAACGTTTACTCAGCATTTTGCGCACCTTCAATCAGAAGTTAGATTACATTGTAGCTCCTGGGCAGGGACTTACTGCTTTGCATATTCTGGCCAATCCAAGCAGGCATGACCGTATTGATTCCGTCACCGCAGCCGTGGCGCGCATGATTATCGAACATTGTATGATGGCTGATAATGATGACATTGACCATGTCGAGAAGCAATCAAAAAGAAGTGCCCTTTGGTATGCTATTGCCACCACGAACTACGATTTAGTTACGATTTTTCTGCGTGCTGGGTCTAATCCGAATCTGGCTGACCGGAATGGAGTATCACCGCTCGACTTACTTCGAAACCGGGCTCAACATACTACAGGAGAGAGTGGGCCAATCCAAGACTTGATTAAGTTATTTGAACACTATTAATTAGATATTAATAATTGTAATTGGGGGGTTTTTTTTTTCCCACGTTGTGTCACGGCCCTAGTCTAACAGCTACCATCACCGTCCCGAAATAAGTAAGTAGTTATATAGATCGAGATATACACTAATGCTTCTCGTTTATCATTTTACACAATTAACCTTTAATTTGGGACTAGGTTAAACTCATTCGTGCGTCACCGGTTGCTAACCTGCTAATCCACACGATTAAATATTTTGCCTGGGTTCATCAGCCAGAAAGGATACAAGCTGGCCTTGATAGCCCTAATCAAGCGTGTAGACTAGAAATGCGCCGCCTCTAATTCTAGGACTTTCAGACTGTTAGTCGGAATCTTGAAGAGAAGGTGGATCCCTAAGTTTTCCAACACTTTATCTTTAAATGAATAATTGCTACTATACCGATATCCTGCCCTTCATGGCTGGTGGCTTACTGAAGCCAACACGTTGACCTATCAAAACAGAGTAGCATTTTTAACTGCACCTATCTGGCCAGATTGTGATTTACCCCGCAGTTCAGTTGGTGCAGCCTCTCTTGCTATCAGTATCAATTGTTGAGAGATTTCTCGTGATTAGGTCCGTATCAATCTAGTCCATGGCCCACATACGCATTATTCCTTCACTCCCAGTGTCACCGGCGTCCAATGATGTTGTGGAATGGCACTTTCCTCCTGACCTAGAGTCCGAGATATCGACTTTAGCCACCTCATACCATGTGCGGCAACAACAGAGAGAACCTATTGTCCACGCTGCCCAGGAGGATGAGGATGGTACGTTAGATCTGATAGAAGATGGAGAGTGTACCAAACCCTTCTCTACACTAACTCCAGACAATGATGTTGAAATTAAGAGCGGGTTTCTCGACAGACTCGCAGAGTTACTTTGCTTCGATAAGAAACCTGTTTTGATCACTAGCACCGCCTTGGTATCCAGTAGCAAGGAAAATATCATTGTGTGTGCGCGCAACTCGTCTACGAGCGGGAATACATGGTCTACTAAAGACGTCGAAATGCTCGAACATCTTGCGGGAGTCCTCGAAAGAATATCAGCCGACGGTTCGTGAGCACTTTGTTTATTTGTAGTACCCTTTCGAAGACTAATCTATTAGATAGAGCTCTTTGATTCCGATCCACTTCCAGAGCTGCAGAAGGTTCTGGTAGAATATTACAGGCAGCGAATTCAGCACCACGCCAAACAACTTATGTCTCTAGAACAGGGAATTACGGGATTGGCGTTCTTCAATAACGGGGGATGTGGCGCAATTGCTTCTGGCTGTCTATCCATGTATCAGTTTGCCGAAAAAGTCGAGTTCTTGTCTGACAGCACTGATTTCTATCGCATCCTGAAAACCCATCTATCACCTACAAGACTCCGCCAAGTTCTGGATGAACTGGCGTTTATCAGACGGCCAATGCAAGGAGCTATTGAGTTCTTGTGTATTGCTCGGCAATGCTCCTTTTTTCGAAACATCAAGATTCACTTACTAAACAGTCTTCCGTCAAGGCAAGTTGGGGCATGGCAGCTCCCTCAAGCAGGGATCAACCTCAAACCTAAGCACGGGGTGAAATTCAATAGCGAAATTGGGAAGCGCAGGAATATTCATGCGGAAATGATGCTGATGTGTTACCTGTTCAGCATTATGCACCATGGATTGAGCATCTTCCCATATCTTAGGGTCAGCAAGAAGACGTGCCTGCTTTGCGGTCACCTGTTGAGAGAGCTAGCCCAGTTCGACACTCGAGGAAATCATGGCAAGTGTTATTCTCAATGGACACTTCCGCCGGTTTTAATGGCCATGCCTGATGTCACTGAGAGGCTAGATAAGGCCGTCTTTCGCCTACGGGATATCCTCCGAGAAGAGATAAAAAGGAGATGGCTCATATGGACGCAGAAAAGGAGTCAGTGATAGCAGCTGTGATTCCACCGAAGCATGAGAAGGAGGCAGATATTTTCAATGAAGTGGGTAGGGACCCTAAGCTTTTATCGAGAGAAGCTGAATGGCTTTCCTCATATCGCAGGTTTGCCACCTCGTCTTGCTACTTGACTCATATATGGACGCTAACAATTCAAGATCGGCCGTTGATAATACGGGGCTTGGTGTCACTTCCAACTCAGGGCAGGATAGCACTGATGCGCCGAGGCATAATGCTGAGAGTTCTAAACTATCAGATTCAACCAGCTGCCCGTTCTGCAGAGAAGCTGGCGAACTGACGTATAGATGTCCCAAATGTGGTAGCGCCACCTATTGCGATATCGAGTGCTACCGCGCAGACTGGTATCAATACAAATTCTCTTGTGCTTTAGGACGGCCGATCGACGCTACAGATCAGCTAGTACTCGCCTGCCATACGAACATGTATCCGGAGGAAGATGATGTAGCTAGAAAATTCGGCTTTATGTGCTTCGTCTCCGGGTCAGATAGGTTGAGGCTTTTTGAGTTGTATCGTCGGCTCATAGTCGATTGGAAAGTGGACGAAAATGAACTTCGTGCTGCCTTGGAGCAGAACAAGCTCAAGGAGATGCTCACCTTTCGATGCGGCCAGACGAACGATTCATCTATGCTGAGTGATAAGAACTGGCTCAAGACCGAAGAGGGATTCGAAGTTGATGGAGAACATGGTGGGCTCATCACTCTCATCGAAGCGGCTCAAGAGGAGCTACTTAGTTCCGATGACAGAAAGCTGCCGTTGGTTGAGCTTCAGCCCGTTGAGAAATTAAAGGTGCTTCTCTTTTACGTGCAAATTAGGAATGGATTCAAGCCAGATGCCGATGAGGACAACTGCATATCCTTGGGGCTCTGCACAGCCCCAGACGCTGTATCAGAAAGTCAATTCTGTTCTGCTTATGCGATTGTCGGCGGATTGAGCCCAGGCTTGTCGGACAAATGTACGCCAAGAAGCTACGTGACAGGTTGGCTCGAGACCATCTTGGAGGATTCCCTCATGACGTCAAGTCGATTGAGAGAGGCCTGCCCGATTCTATTCCTGCTGTGCTTCACCATTTCAGCCAACTTGGTCTTGATGTAAACAGTCGAGCCCCTCTTGGTACGTGATACATATGGTACATCCCCCTCCTGTTACAATCACAAGCTCGCCTTCTGACGGTATTTGTGTAGAGAATCCTGACTCGGAAATAGTAGAAGAGAAGCGAGCGCTTTGCCGAAAGATGTCTTTCGCGCCCAATCCCTTAGAAGATCTTGGTGAACTGGGTATCAGTCTGGCCAACGAAAGATGACTTCATCTACGGCGACAAGCTGGATAGCATTAGGCATGCGATTGCTGGTGAATGTATTTTTCATGCGATATAAAGGATAGCTCATCTCAACGTTTCACCTTGAACCTCGTCTTCATCCCAATTTCCTCCCGCATGCATGACACAATGTGCATTTCATCACTACAGACCCTCCTTTTCGCCCGTTAACCCCTTCTCCAGCGCCGGAGACATGCGGTTCAACAGCCCGACTCCTAGCACCGGGCCAACATCAATATGCTCAGTCGATCAATCCATCTCAGCATCTAACAACTACTCCCCTCACCCAAACAGACAATTTGCCGGGACCGACCGACGTATCACCAAAAGACGAACGAGGAGGGTCTCAACACCACGGATAAGCCCATCGAGAACATGGTACCTATGCAACGCCGGCGCAGCTCACTACTACAGAGTATGTGAGGCGTCGTGAGGAATGGTTTCCGTTGCTGAGAGTGTTCTAGACGCCAACCTTGGCTGGGATCTGAGAAGGCGACCCAAGGTGGTTGATTGGTTGATCTATCTGGGTGTATTTAGACGTGGCATAGACAGCGACTTGCCTTTGCATACGAGGACGTTACCTCGGGACAAGATGGAAGCTGCTAGATCTCCCCAAGACCGTTGGCCGTCTTACCCTCTATTGTAGCAGCGCAGATGCAAAAGAGAAGACTTCTGACCCATATAAAGTGGGATCTCGCCCCTCTCAAACTGATTTCTTTCGTGAGAAGCATGCCTGTAGTCTGGGTCGTCCGGAACCAACTCGTTTGAGCTCCAGCCCATTGCAACAGTAAAGGCATGACCACCGATGACGATGCCCACCAGCAGATGGCTCGATGAAGGGTCCTGCGATCGGTATCAGTAGCGGTTGAAAAATGTAAGGCATCGACGAATGAAGGGATATGGCACATTGAAATGTGCATTCTCGTTTATAGGTCTTGGGCTCGAGGTTGTAGACGAAACGTCATCTTTTCATAGGGGGCATACATATGCACTCCGCATTCTAATGAACCCAACTAAATGGTGAGGGCTATAATGACTTTATGGCATGTATTGAACTTGCATACCTTCGGGCATGATACGCAATGACATATCACAAAAATGTAGCCTAATATGTCCTGCTGCATCCCAATGAACCGTTACTGAAATCCGAATGCTAGATAAGCGCTCATGATATGATCTGACTTGACCGTAAAGCCTTAGCTAAAGAGCTGCCTAATTAGGCTATCCTGATGCTAATTATATCCACAGTCGTTCCGAATCTTATGAACTTACGGATATACGGCATCGCTTACGCCGGGAATTGCAGATCCCCCATCGCTGATCTGATTCTTTCTCTTATAGTCCAGAATCCTTTACTCCTCATGTAATGCTTTCGAATTTTCTTCAATTGCCTGTCTATATTTCGCTTCCATTCTCCTTGGCTTCCATTCGAAGTTTACCTCGATTGACAAGTTCTTTATGACTGTGAGCCATGCAAGACGACGTCTTCTCCATCTACGGCCCCTGGCCGAAGCGCCTGATGGTAGTATCCGTCTCGCTCTTTGCGCTACTCGGAACCATGGCTACTAGCATGTACTATCCCGCCCTGCCAACCATAGCTAGCGATCTTGGCGTGACTATTACAGAGGTCAACCTATCAGTAACAACGTTTATGGTAGAGTGGCTCCATCTTTTCCTACTGCACCTAGTATGCTCATTTTGGCCCAGATCCTCCAAGGCATTGCTCCTACTTTCTTGGGCAGCTTCTCAGACTCTAGTGGCCGTCGCCTCGCGTATATCGCCTGTTTCTCGACTTTTCTTATTGCCAACATTGCTCTCGCACTACAAAACACTTACGCAGGACTCCTAGCGCTACGTTGTGTCCAAAGTGTCGGCGCTGGCGGTTTCATCCCACTCGCCAGTGGTGTCATAGCAGATATTGTCGAGCCGGCCGAGCGCGGCTCCTATATGGCCTGGGCCACCGTTGCACCCGTTCTTGGCCCTGCACTGGCACCTGTGCTAGGCGGCGTCTTGACTCGATATCTGGGGTGGCATTCCATCTTTTGGTTCTTGGCCATTGCCTGCTTCGTGCTGGGGATCTTGTTCCTCTTCTTCTTCCCTGAGACTAACCGCAAGCTTGTTGGCAACGGATCGCGATTGCCACCGCGGATAAGTCAACCCCTCTGCTTCTGCTTCCAGCAGCGGAGCAATAAACAGCAGGCAGATGCCACAGAGCGGAAACCCATATGCTTTCCTAACCCTCTCTCTATATTAAAGGTGGCGCTGGACAAGGAGGGGGCAGTGGTGCTAGCAGGCAACGGCTTAATCAACCTACTGATTGCTGGCGTCAACACCGGCCTCCCGCAGCTTATGAAGAGCCTGTATGGTCTTTCCCAGGTGAAAACATCTCTTTGCTTCCTGGCTTTTGGTATTGGTAGCGCAGTCTGTACTGTGATTACAGGCCGGCTCATGGACCGTGCCTACCGGAATACAGCTGCCAAGCATAATATCCCCCTCAAGTCTGCCCGTCTGGACCCAAATATGCCTGTAGAGCACGCCCGTCTGCAGGTCACATGGCCGCATATCGCCGCCGCTATCGCTAGTCTTGTTGGGTATGGATGGACCCTGAACCAGCCTACCCATCTGGCCGGGCCCATGGTGTTTCTCTTCGTCATTGGCTATGCCACCACCGCCGTGGCGCAAGCCCTGAACGCTCTCATAGTAGACCTCTTTCCTCAAGACGCGGCTACCGCAAGTGCGGCTAACAACTTGATTCGCTGTGGCTTGGGTGCTGCTATAAGTGCCGCTATCCAGCCTTTGACCGACGCAGTCCACCCTGGTTGGACATACACTATCTGTGCAGGCCTTTTTTTGTTTATCGTTCCCTTTTTTATCGCCTTGACTCGTTTTGGACCAGGCTGGCGGGCGAGCCGCGTGAAGCCAGACGGCACGGATAAAGGAGAGGAGAAGAGTATTGTGCAAATCACAGGAAATGCAGAAGCAAAGTCTGCTTGAATCTCACAATAATAGCTTGCGAACCCATCCAACGGCATATGAGAGTGGGGATAGGAGGCAACAGGCATATCAGTTGAGGAGTTATAAATAAGAAATAAGATTTTTCTCTATATTGCCCCTCTTATTTCTTCTTTAATATTACCCCTAATAGTTTAATAGTGCTGTTTCTTAATATAGATATTTTTAAATTATTAACCCTAGCCATATCACTACTAAGCTGTTCTCAGGTCAGCTTCCCGCTAAGTAATCTCGGCATCGTTGTAGTGGATGGATAACACTTTGCAGCATATCCTTCCTCCACCGTTCTAGAGGCTTGGATTTCCCCTTGTCCAAACACCATCCAACCGCTTCAGCATAGTCAGGCCCAGCCTCTTCAGGTATCTAGCACTGCCAGTCTCGTGCTGCCAGCAGGTCAAAACCGGCTACCTCCCTCACATCTCTCCCATCAAGCCACTTCTTTCTACAAGGCTGCTGTTCGAGTACTTTTCCAAAGCAAAGCTCCAAAAGTATGATGCCGAGCTGGTCCAGGGCATCCGCTAATTCGGTAACTCCTGGGTTTGAATCGGGTACTGTCTTCTCGATCGAGTTCTTGAATTGTCGACGTATATACGGCTGATCTAGGCGGAAACGAGTCGAGTCGCTAGAGTCACTCCTAAAGAAGATTTCTGTCTTCTTGAGTGTAGTAGGGAGCCATTGGGATTCTAATAGCTGCAGAAAGGATGAAGCTAGGACTAATGCAATCATGTACCGCTGTGATCGAGTTGGTGGCGGTTGGAACTCGCCCTGTAGGATCTGACATAGCGTGATGTATGGAGGGGAGACTGCTGTATTCTCCCGAGACAGGGTGTAGACATAGAATCGGCAGTCGTTTTCTCTTAGATATCCACAGCAAGCCCCTTCTACTTTCCGGATAGCTGAGCAGAGAACAGATATCTCCTGGATAACATGAGATTGACATTGGGGGGCACTTCGATCAATGCATGTCAAAGTAACAGAGGGCGTTCTGCTGTAATCCATGAGTATCTGCTTGCTTCCTCTCTTCAGCTTAACTCACTCTGCCACCTGCAGGCATGTAGAAGTTCCTGTAGACCTCAGAGAAGATTTCGTGGGCGTTAGTTGCCGGTGGTTCGGTTGCTGGATGGATACGGCCTCAAGTATCTGAACAGTTTTCTTCAGCTCTGTAGTTACCGTCTCGTCTCTCTCGGTTATCCTCGTCTTGCAAATCTCCCACTGAGACAAGTCACAGGTCGTAAAGTTGACATGGAATTCATTCTTTTGGGTTGTTCGGTCCTGCAGCATTAGTTCTGCGCCGTGCATAGCCTGGCACTTACAGTAACACGCCGAGGTCAAGGCTCTGAATAGCTTCGCAGCTTGTTTCCAGAAATTGCAAACGGCGAGATCAGTTTCTAAATTGTGAACCATGAGCTTTCTTTGCTGGATTAGTCGGGCATCTTCATCACTAGAGTCCAGCAGTGCCTTTAGCTTCTCGTTGTAATTCTCGAACTCGTTCAGAAGACGCTTGCGGTCCGATTCTCCCTTGCTAAACTTGATTCTGAAGCGCTGAAAAGCTATCCGCTCCGGGCTGACTTCGAATCGAAGCCTCTCGACACCTTTCAACGTCTTCTGTATAAAACAATTAGATTAGTTTCTTAGATTGACTGGGAAAATCAGGCTCACCTGGTTACTGAGATTGATCTGCACTGCTTCAGAGTCCAGCGCCAGGCGTTGGTTCAGGTCGTCCATAACCCTCGCCATGTCTTTGACGAATCCAAAGTACGGCTGATACGCCTCCTTCATGCGCCTCTTGAGGACGTCGTCAATTGACTTTTCTTTCCAACTCGTTCCCCCCGGGTCATCGAGAAGTTCATCGATCTTATCATCATCTACCACGAGGGGCAGTAACAGACGGCGTAGATGTATTTTGAATAAAATTTGATGATATATCAAGTCATCTAAGCATCTTTTGTGCTCGCTTCTGATAGAATAAAAGAGATTGAAGCTGGTGGCAAGCTTGCTGTACTTCTCAAGTGCCATGATGGCGATGGGGAAAGCGCCTAGAACGGCACCGATAATTTCGATGCCCGACATGATAGAAGTAGATCGGAAGATGTTTTCGTGAGAGACAACAAAGTGTTATAGTTAGTCGTGTTATTGTGAGAGATAAAAGCTATTTGAAGTTACAGTTGCTGGCCACTTGGCCTGATGTCAGGCTGGCCCAATCATCAGCCCAGTGCCACGTGTCGAATGCGGGGGGTTTTGCACAAACAGTTTTCCCAGCCTGATTGAGGTATTTCTCTTCCCTGTCTGTGACGAAAGCCTAGCTTGGGCTTTGACGATGTCTACCCAATCTGTCATGGCGGAATACAACAGACAACAACCCGAAGAGACCATTCACCAAAAGACCGGCTATGTGAAAGACCAGTTGAAAGGTTTTATTACTCAATTAAATGAGAAAAGCGAGTCAGAGCCAGCGGTTCCTGGCCCGTCAGTCGCTGCCGTGACAGACGCTTCGGAACGATTCATGCTGTGGGCAGGCAACGTAGGGGCATTTCTGGAGCCAACAAGAAAGCTTTCACTGGACTACAGGCTCTCAGGTTCCCCAGAGATACGATATGAGATTCTCAGACAGTTGGAAGACATCTTGGGGGCTGCACACGACCGTAAGTTGTGCCAGCATGTTTCCTCTGTTGATTGCTGACGGTTATCTTAGTCTTGAACATTATCCTTGGGACTCGTGAGAACAGGAACATGACGTTAAGTTTAAACGTTGAAGAGGAGGCAGCATCCCGGCCTTCAGCAATTAGCCCGCCGCTAATTGAGTCTCAGATGATTCTCGAGGTCATCTCAGAGTCGATAAGCTCGCTATTCAGAATTGGCATGCTTGTCCGCAAAGCGACGTCCCGTGACCGTTTCAGCCAGGCACTTCAAGTTTCCGATCTAACCTTTTCCAAGGAGGCCGATATCAGCTACGTCCGACAAAAACACCCCAAACTTGGTCAAGGGTGGCTCTCTGATCGCCTCGGTGGTGCCGTTGCCAAACGAAGACAGTTTATCGCCTATTCTCGAGATCACAGATCTCGGCTTGGTGGAGAAGAAAGTATCAACGATCACTCTGCGTCGCGCACAGAAATACTGTCTAGTAAAGCCACAACGATTGCTCCCTGCATTGACCCAAGAACACTGGAAGAGGATGAATTTGACGCCTTGTCGTTGGTGACTGCTTCGACAATGATGGATTCGTCTTCACTTCTTCAATTACCGTCCCTAGCGGACTTGTCGAGAGAGGGAGAGGCGTTCGAGTGCCCCATCTGCTTTATGCTTCAATCGTTCCAACGAGAGAAAACCTGGAAGTTAGTGCTCACTCTCCAAAATTGCTCTGGCGGTAGCTAATAATCGAAAAGAGCACACGCGTTCCATGACCTTAAAGCCTATGTCTGTACAATAGGTGGCAGCGAGTGTGTTGATCTCCTCTTTGGAGACCGTGACTCCTGGTTTGACCATGAACTAGAGCATCATAGGGCCAAATACATTTGCCCTTTGTATTGCCAAGTGAGAATAACTTCGAGAAGCAAGCTTCGGTCCCATCTGGCTATGCATGGCACTTTTGGCGATCAGCAACTGAAAGCACTGGAAGACGCTGGACGTGTCAGTACATACAATTTGACCGCCCGCGACTGTCCCTTTTGCGATGAGTGGGCAGACGAACTAAAGAGGAAGAGAGATGAGCAGCCTCACCGCGTCGCCTCAGTAGGAGCTTGCCAAGACATTTCCGTCAGTACTTCCAGTTTCAAGAGGCACGTCGCCACGCATCAGGAGCAGCTAGCAATCTTTGCGATACCTCGAGCCACCATAGACGAAATAGCGCATGGCGAGGGATCTATCATCAGTTCTACGTCTGGCAACGGTCCATCACGCTTTGCCGCCGACAGGGAAGAGCAAGGAAGCCCTTTGCCTTTTGGCAGTTCAGAACAGGGCAGCACCCCGAACGAGCATGAGATTACGAGCGAGGAAATTGCCGGATCAGAAAGGCCACTGATGCTTGATAGGCCTGCAGAAGACTTGCCATGGGAGAATATTGAAGATGAAGATGCTTTTAGCGCATTTCTTCAAAGCCAGGAGACGGAGGTGACTGGACAAGATATCTCTGAGAGACGACATCGCCCAGGTTTCCCTCAGACTACCGCCCGCACGCCATCACCAGGGCCGTTTGATGCAGAGCCAGTCCACCTTGATTATTCAGGACACGAACACCTTGAAATTTCTGTGACAGATTATCCTAAGCATGATATGGGTGATAGATTTGTAGCGCCTTTGCAAGCAGGGCTCATAGAGAGCATTCACGGGGAGGCCGACCTCGCCCCATCCCCCCATCAACATCCCCCTTACGGTCTTTGCTCAGTTTGCAAAAGATGGTTTCAGTCTAACCGAGATCTCAAGTACGCCTTCTATCCCTATCCGTCCACGAATTTGTAGCGCTAACTGTTTGCCATCCTCGATCTAGCAAGCATAATCGTATTCATGTCAAGCCTTTTTGCTGTGAGGCAGATGAGAATTGCCTCTTCAGAGCGGGAGAGCAGCGCGACTTGAGACGGCATTACTGTGTAGCACATCAGGAATACGCAAAAGAGAGAGGCATTTTTGTTGAACATCTAGAGTGTGACACGTGTGGTGCGAAATTTATACGTCGCGATCATTTGAGTAGGCATCAACGGGCGAAGCACCATGCTACCTTACGGGCAGAGGAATGAGACAATATGACTAACTGAAGGAGAAAGGAAAGAGGCTAGCCATATGACGACATCAGAAGCAAAGTGAGGTCATGGATAAGAGTATAAGTACTCGGCTATTAGTCACAAAGCAAAGCGTGGTTAGGCCCTTGACATCTCAGAGCAAGATGAAGATATCACTCTTCAGCTGTAGTAGGTATAAGACCAAGGGTTTGCGGCCATTCCCGCAGGCGTAGTGATTGACCGAGGCCTGTTGATAAAATCCTGTAGCGGCCATGAAGCGGGGCACAACTGTCATCTGTCATAGAAGTCAGGGTATCTCGATAGGTTGTCTCCTCACCTGTCATCTCTGTCGAAAATTGACTCAGAGTATCTTCATTCATCACAATACTATGATATTCAGCGCGACAAGTCTGGAGATATTCCAGCTAGTGCGGATATGTCCTAGTCCCTAGGACTGTGGGAGACTGGTATGTCTGATTCTGGCATCGCAGTGCAGTTCTCCAGAATCGTCACCAGACTCAGTGTTGCCGGCTCGCTTTCTCCTCGACTCTTTGCGTGCCGACGGTGAATTCAATCCGTATTGCGAGTTGGTTAACCGTGTTCAACTTGCGTATATCTGATAAAGGTAAATCCTGATATGAGGACGAATTATGAGCACTAGAAGCAGCAGTGACTTAGAGTATTAATAGACAGGCGTAACAGTATTTATCAGAGTGGCATGTGTTTCCTGAAGATCCCCAGAAGGGCGCTGGTCATATGAATGTCCAAAGTCTTTGAGGGAAGTTGTGATATGACCTTGATATTAAAGGCTGCAATGGCATATACCCAGCCCTATTGACTGTCTGACGGTTTGAATTGAAGACTGAGAAAGGATGTTAGGATTAAGTAAGATAATAGAATGTGGTGTTGTTGTATTTAGATTATTGAGTAGAAGAATCTGTAGGATAGGCTAAGGCTTGACTCTAGCGTCTACTTAATTTATAAGAGGCGAGATATAGAGATGAGTACTCTATAGATAGCCTCTATATGGTATAGGACTTTGAACCGGCTGGGTGCACCAGGTTGAGAAGGTCTGGGGAAGTATATGAAGGTATGTGGGAAGACTCACGCCCTAGTGCTCGGCCACGTCGCTCATGGCTTGCCGTTTCATTGCTTATTGGAAACTAAATCTAGTCTCTCCAGATAAATTTCTAAACACGACACTAGTTTGTGAGAATTTGGCACCCTCCTTTACCTTTACGCATAACTTAGTCCCTGGTGCAAATATCTGTCCTCATTCCAAGTCTATTCAATGATTAGTTTCTTATCATCTTCCGCGCCGACTCCATGTAGCCAGGGCGAATTGGGCTGCACACGCGGACATTTTGCTACATAACTCCTGTCGCCCTAATCTTGCCATCGAATCGTTCTTGCGGTGGCAAAGTTACATTATTTTCAATGAATTCACCCAAGTCACTTATGCTTATCTAGTCACATGGAGACATTTTCTAATCGGTGTTTTGATGGAGATACTGTTTTTGGTTCTCTGCTTCCTCTCCCTCAGCGCTGACTTCTGCAACCAACACTCTCCCAAAGCATCTCGCCGCCCGCAATAGTGAGTACTCTCAAATCCCCAAATCAGATCTATACACACTTCTATAGAGAAGTCAATAGACAATAAGCTTGAGTAACAGATATTGACTGCTATTATGCAAGTCGATACGCAGCATTATTGCGCCATACCATTAAAGGACTCGTCGCAAACCCAAACTTCTCAACGAACATAGGGGCACACAGTTGCAGATTAACCTTAATTTTACTTTATCGAAACTATTGGCAATAGTCAAGTCGCTAAGCCTAGCGAGATGCGCTGTCAGATTTTCAACCAGTAAAAGGCCATACTGCATATCTAAGCTAACCCACCCAAGGAAAAATGAAAGAACAACAACGAAATCTTTCTACAATATCTAGCCAGTTTTTTTTCTTTCTCTCGTGTTATGATCTCGAGTCGAATGGTCCATATTGGAATAATACAATCTTTTGACATGATTTCCAAAACATCCCCTTGATTGATAGTCCTGATCTCTTCCTATTTTCAATGATGTATGCGTAATGGAGATTAGCTGAAACAGGGCTTTCTCTCGGTAAGATAATAATGGCAGAACTTTCAAGTAAGATACCTCCTTCAAACTCTGCTATTCCCGCATGTCTTGGGAAGCAAGCTTATCTCTATCGCATTACCGCCTATCCCTCTTTCTTGCGAAGGTAATTGCCGGCGGAGGCACAGCAGATTTGAAGCTTGTCATTGACAGTATCGTTTGTGTCACAAACCCAACTACAAACTTGATCTTGTCCCAGTTCGTGACACTATCTTGTGTCTCGAAGCTGTTATAGTTCAGTACAATTTGACGTTGATGCTTGCATCTGTGTCCCTTTCACTGCAGCCGGTCTAGAACTAATACTAGATGAGTCAGGAGGATATCGCATCTGTGTAAATCATAAATCATTTAAAAGAGAGAATTCGACGATTTCATTTGCGGCTGCTTGTAGAAAATTCAGTCAATATATAGTAGACCAAAGAGTTATCTGAGTCCCTAATTAATATTTTAGTTTTAAGAGTCAAGAGTGGGGAGCGGAAACATTAGAATCAACAGCTTGTCCTGCACTACAGTCCTGGCAAGATTGAGTTTTAGTCTCGAGCGGCCCGTCCCAGGGTAGATTCTCTGGCAGCTGGGGAGAGAACTGCGTACGTACGCTAGGTCCCATAACACGATGACGGAAAGCCTTGCCGCTGCCGCCATAGACAGACTAGGAATAGCTTGGTCTATTTTTGGCAACGTCTCCAATTGAATTCTGATTACGATTTAAATAATAACAAGTGATGGAAGAGCCCTATTCCTGAATCTCAAGGTAGAAACACCTTTTGTATTGTTGTATTCTAGATAGCGAAGTGATGAATTAACTTTCAGGTTTTTAAGTAGCTGATTCGGAATAGTCCTTGTAAGAGATGATAGGGAGCAGGCCGTGCCAGCTTGACACAGCATGTCTGTGATTACTGCCTTACCCCTCTTATTTCTCTCCCGTGATGCTGATCATTGCTTTTTATGGACACTTCCATCAAGAGCTGAAAGATGCAATTAACGCTCTACTCATGGAAATTTTCATACTGCTCCTATTGATCACGGTGTTTCGCGTACCAAACCTCCTCACAGTCTTTGTACGACATTTTTCACGAGGCCTAGGTCTGGGAGGTAGTACAGCAGTACGTCTCCCGCTTTTATCCAGATGACAATAGCCCCTCATTCAAGAGAACCTTAGTACCTACTGTACCGAGAAATGGGCCGATCTGCGCAGGCAGAGCAGGGCCGCTTCGGCTGCTTGGATGTTCTGTCGTCATGTTTCAAGCAACCTCCTAAAACTCGATCCCCCAGCCCGGGCACATCAAATACTCGCCCAGCTTATGCCCAGAATCCTGAAAGTAGGCCAGATCAATCAGATGTGTCCCCTTCAACCGCAAAAGTCCCAAACATAGTCTCATCGTCTGTTTTGGATTCCTCCGACGCTTCAGCCTCGGCTAAAGAGAATGACATTTCTTCTCAAACCAACGATCAGCCTTCGTCGGACGTGCAGCAAATATCTGATCTGTGGGCTGAGGCCTTTGAAGTTCTTGATGAAGAGTACAAAAAGTCAATCTCTGCAAATGTATCTTCCCTAAGCGAGAAACCAGCTAAAGAGCTGATAAGCCTCGTGCAAGGTCGTGAAGATAGTTTCAAGGATCGTTCGGCCAAGATTAAAATTGGTGAACGAGAAGTACTCTGGAGGGATTGTGCGACTCGAGTCATCAGTCTACTATCCGCCGCCATCAATATTGGCATACAGTTTGCACCTGCTCCGGGCCCAGTTGTTTGGTCGGCTCTAAAAGTATTACTTAATGTAAGATCAATGCCTTCATTCACTAGATTCGCTAGCTGACCATATCGTCTAGGCGCATGCTAGTGGATGCGAAAGTCTCACAGCTATCTTTGGATGTGCTGATAGGGTTTTGTGTCTCATGAATCGCGGCGCGATTTACGAACAAGTATTCTTACAATCAAACCCCGACGACATTGATGCTTGTGAGAAAGACTTGCGTAAAGCCCTTATCAAAGCCTATCAAAAAGCACTCGAGCTCCTGGACTATGCGAGAACACAGCTTCAGGACGGCGTGGCTGTACGTCGGTTCTTCGAAGCTTTATGGGACCCTCAGCAGGCAAAAGACAAGCTGAATGACCTCCAAGAAGCTGAGAATAGCTTACAGATGGTTGTAACGGCATGCGATGTCAACAAAAAACATCTCCAGAATGAGAAGAGCCTGCGGCTTCTTGAACGACTGAACAAACCACTGCGATACATTGACGAAAAGGTCGCAAAGATGCTCACAAATTTAGAAGACAACGAGCTCTCAAAGATTCTTAATTTTATTTGCGAAATTCATATTGGGAATCAGCACAGGTCCATAACAATAAACAAAACTCGAGGAACAGGCGAGTGGCTATCACAGCTCGAAGAATTTCGCGAATGGGAAGACTCAAGATCGTCTAATATTTTTTGGCTTACAGGAAAAGGTGTGTCGTTAACCTCTTTGTTTGACTACTTATATTTCGCGTGCTAATATCTGATAGTTGGCGCCGGTAAATCCGTGCTCACATCCAACATCATCGAGCGTTACATGGTGAACGAGAATAATCCAGACGAACCTGGCGCAGTTGACGGCAAATTTGACGAAGGCTTCGCGTTTTTCTATTACAGCAAGAACAACAAAGAAGTAACGGACGATCCAGTAACCAATGTTCTTCGAAGCTTCTTACGACAGCTGGCCCAAGTGCCGCACTACGCAAATGGGATATTCAATGACCTCGCCACATTATGCCGACAAATGGACAAGTCCCAACGGGCCTTCACCCCAGACCTTTGTCGAGACAAGATATCAGCACTCGTCAATGCGCTACCACGGACCACTCTGGTACTTGATTCCTTAGACGAGCTGAAGCCACAGCATATGCAGGAAATTGTCAGCTTCTTTGTGGACCTTGTCAATGATTCTAAACGACCAGTCAAGATATTCGTTTCCAGTCGTTTCACAACAGATATCTATACTGAGATCCACAGAGCCACCAACAAAACGGCACGCGTGGACATCGCCGAACAGAACCAACGGGATATCGAGAGATTTATTCGCGAGAGGACCATGAGAATCGATTGTCACTGGAGGAATGACGAAGTGAAAAACAAGGTTGTGAACAGGATCAGCAAAAATGCTAATGGAATGTATGTATTGCTCTCTCTCCACCCAACTTTCGTCGTTCAAGAATCCTTACGGTCTCTACAGGTTCAGATGGGCGTTCCTGCAAATTGCTCAGCTTATTGAGTATGATTCCCCCGAGGATGTTGAAAAACGACTCGGGCAACTTCCCGAAGGTCTAACAGCAGCGTATGACGAGTTGTACGCAAAGCCTGGGTCCCACGACGAGATCTATCTACAGCGAGCTGTGAAATGGGTCATGCATGCGCATAACCCACTTTCCACAGAGCAACTCCTTTCGGCAGTACAGATACACTTAGACACCGAGAACGAGGAACCGGTCCTGGGCACTAGGGGCCATAGGCTATCGGAGCAGAAGCTAGAAAGTATCTGCCGTTATCTCATCGTCAAGGATGATCAGGACACATGGGCCTTTCCTCACGCATCTGTCCAAGAGTACTTTGTCAAAGAGCACACCGAATTAGCCAATGACGATGCCCGGATTGAGGTGGCCAAACTATCGTTGTTGGTACTTATCGAATCGTACCAGTGTTCTACTGCCACAGGATCTCCTGGTTCAGATCAAGTGAGCGACGAGACCACAGGAGACGATAGCAGCAGCGTATACAAGCCTGTTTCAAAAAATCCTCTCAAATTCTACGTATCAGAATACTGGATGTTGCACATCAGAGATATACAAGGTGTGCCTGATGGAAACAGGCAGATCTCGAAACTCCTCAAACGATTCATGATCTCCCCAGACTATCCATGTCACTCAGCACTGGCGTACCAAAGATGGGTGAAATTTGTTGTCTCGCAAAAACACTACTACAACTTCGCTTACATCATCCAAGCAAGCGACTTGATGCCTGCAGAAAACCCGGTATTCGGGATAGTGCTTCTTGGTATTACTCTCGACAAGAAAGAATGGGCCAAAGCCTGTATTGAACTTACAATCGAAGAGCTTAACAAAAATACCCTAGACACTCTCTCGCTAGCTGCGAGATATGGACGCGCTGAACTTTGTGTCTCACTTATTGAAATGGGAAGTAATCCGAACAGAATTCTGCCTTTGGGTAAGTGTGCCTTGAATCAGGCCATTACAAAGAAGAAGACGACTTCTGTCAAAGTGCTTTTAGAGCACGGGGCCGATCCCAATATCGAAACGGACACGCGTCCGTTATGTGAAGCGGGGTATGTCGGCAATCTTGAAATACTAGAGCTTCTAATTGAGCATGGGGCCCTCCTCGACGGCATTTGTTCGAATTGTTCTTTCGAATGTGCTTTAGAGGCCGCCGCAAGGGGGAACGAGCCAGATGCCACAGAAACTTTGATTAAGGCCGGGGCGACTGTGGACCTGCGCCTTGGCGGCCGGTTCAGCACTCCCCTTGTTTCTGCTGCTTACACTGGCTCTCTGGGCGCCGCGAAGATTCTTATCAAACATGGTGCAGATGTGAGCATCAGGCCAGAACCTAGTGATTCTGGCCGCTTTGGCGGTGTATTGGGGGCAGCCTTTTGTGGCTATGGTGCTACGAAGTTGGTCCCCTATCTTATCGCAGACGCTGGAGCGGATCCAAACAGAATTATAGAAGATCTTATGGAAATAGATCCGCGGTTTACGGATTCAAACAAAGAATCAGCACAGGAAATGTGCACGTGGCTTTTTGAAAATAACTACCTTAACCCAGATGAGGTACAAGGCCTAGAAATAGAAGGTGTTAGGGTCTCAAGCCTATTAGTAGAAACTGCTCAACGGTTTAAAGGGAGTAATTAATTAATTTATTAGTATTGTTTTAGGAATTAAAAGTCTAAACGGTTTCAGACAGTAAGTTAAAATAGTATGCCCCCCTTTAAGATTAATCTACACAATAGATTGTAAACAACACATAAACAGCTTTGACTGCGGCAAGAAATTCACTACCCAGCCACTATACAGGCCGTCAATTAAAAATAGCAAAAAGAAGCCACATACACGCCGACACACAAGATAAACCATAGCCTCTGCTCGGAAATACCCCAGATAGGACGAATTAATGCAGGATGGGCAGTTGCTCGATCACAACTTCTTCTTGGTGCGCGGTTCAACGAACAACGAAAACGCCTCAGGGCAGCGCAAGGATGAGATAGTTTAAGCTGAGGAACCAGCGGTTCCAATCCAGATGGTTTGGTGAGTTCGTGTGGGCATATATTTGCTTTCAGCCACAGGTCTCAACTGCAAATAACACATCTAGCTCAGAATTTAGACATTATACCACAATGCCTGATCAATTGCGACAGCATAAATGCTGGATAGTTGGTACACAACAGGATTGGCGAGTTCATAGACGACGCGCTAATGACCTCAATGATATTCTCGAATAACGATATGACCAGAAAGTTTGAAGATGGCATGAGTCGGGACGAGTGGAGTTGGGACCTTCAGACCGAGATTCTAGACACGATGGCCTTGTTGGGGATGAAGCGATTGCTGAGACTAAATGCAAGTATATTTGACGTGCATATCTCACAATTGCTGTTGTTACATCCCCGATCCTGCATTCCATTAACGTTAGTCGGACTGTTGAATTTCTTGGTGCTTGCTTCTGCATCAATCACGCCGATGATGCGAACAGACGATAAGAAGCGCAAGCTGCGAAGTTGCTAATACAGACTTTTCATAATCGTATCACTATAAGAAACAGAAAGATGGAACTATGGAGAGGCTTGCTTCAACTCCAACTCCCATCTGAAGATTTTTTATCTACCTCTTACGTACAGGTATAAGATTAGAGTGAAATAGAACCGCTCATTGACCTTTAGTCCTTTCTCGCCTCATTGACTCTATGGTTCTTGCCTCAGGGTGAAGCAATCCTAGCAACGTTAGTAACCAGTATCATCTCAAGAAGTGGCTCAATTTACCTTGGTCCATTACTCAAGCCACTGATCTTCGATATCTTCCGAGCGACGAGGAACGAAGTCCTACAGAACTAGAATTGCAGCCAGAGTCAGATTGTCGACAAAGGGAATGATAATACCAATAGATAGGACAAGGGCAGTTTTGAGACAGTCAGGTTGGTGCTAGACACATCCCACATACTGGATGGCAAATGAAATGGAATACACCAAAAGTAGTAAGGATGGGATCTCGTCGGTCATCGGATAGGTCGATGTCATAGGGCTAGGCGTGATAGCAGCAACGATGTTGACATATGTTTGGAGGAAGCCTGAACCAAATATGTGGCTGAGAAACATCTGTCTGCCCGCATACGGTAACTAAACCGGAGTTACCGCCAGGGTAGAAAACTCGCATTTCCTTACCTTATAAATATAGAATACTCTTAACACATTATACCTATTACTGTATTGCTATATATACCCTATATACATAATACTATTTGTCTTTTTTAGAACTTGCTAACTTAAGGAGAAACCTAAAGATATAGTCTGTTGCTGTACCGTATGCCTTTCTGCGTGACGTTTTTAATAAACCTCTAGCTGTGGAGCAAATGAGAGGAATAGATAGTACATTAACTGGAAGCGCCATTGATGCTTTGTTCGCAAGCCTACTAATAATACCCCCTGGTAAATCTTGATAAGCTGTAGTAGCATTTACGCAGCTGCATACTTTCTTCTGCTTGCCACTAACATTAGATCTGTTCTTATCGACTTTGCTGCTACTACCATTTTGTTGTAGATGTTGGATGGAGATAGCTAGCTCATTCACAATCTGAGCAAGCTCATCGAGACCTACCTTCTGGTCCGAGGTAAACTGCTTGTGATCCTCAAAGCGCCAAAGAACTTGCCTCTTTAATTTTGGGTTTCGGAGACGGCGTCGTTGTTTCAAACGGAGACGGAGAAGAGCGGGAGTCGTAACAGTTTCTCGTGCCATGGCTAACCTGGAGAGTTTGTTGTAGATCAGCTACAAAGTCATGTACTGAGTATACTTTGCCAAGGGACTTTGTGAAGGCTTGCTGGAGGAATCGGAAAAATGTTATCATCTAGTTGCACTTTGGATTCGGGGACTTAATTATTCATCATGGTGTTCTTTGTGGACTAGATGTTAAATCTCCAATTGTCCGATTGCCATTGTTCAACCATGGAAACTGTTCGCTTGTCTGATCAAGAGCGTGAAAGAGTACAAAGGATACATGAAAGTATCAGAATAAATATACCGTCCAGCCATTGGCATTTTCCGATAACGAGACCCGAAGCCCTATACCATGACAAAGAACACATCAAAGGAGTAGTATTGTTCTGCCGAGCGAACATACCGGGTCAAAGCGAGGCTTAGACACAAGTCAGCTTTTCGAACTATCTTGAAAACAGCGGTGAGGGTGGATCAAGACAATTAATTATCAATACGCGATGAGAAACAAATGCTCATTTTATTAAAGAATGGATTGATCAAATCTCTCGACTTGGTGCCGCCAGCAAGAGCAGCCTTTTCCAAGACCAAGAGTCAGCAATGAGCCGTGATCGCACCTCCACCAGCCCTGAAAGTGGGCGACATCGATCAGTCCACTTGCAAAAAGCAGAGGACCAACAAGCCTTGCATCATAAAATAGCTGTTAAAGCCGATTGATCGAGGTACAGTTGCTGTGCCTTATACCATCCCAGATCAAAATGCGGGGTAATGTTAGTATAGTGGCATATGGCACTGGGGTCTTCTGCATACCCTGTTTTATAGGCTGCTGTTTTTGGACTACAGCAGGTTACGGAACTGTCCATTGCGAGCTGTTAAGCCAAATCTCGATGAGTACCCCGCGTGAAGTGACATTCTAGGCAAGGGACCTGCCTAAAGAGACAAGGAACTGAATTACAGCCCATCACCTGATTATATTGATCGACACCCAGTCGTCCACTCTAATTCTCATGCATGCAACCCTACGCGGGGACTTAGCTTTTGCTCGGCCTTATCAGACTTTCACATGGAACGGTTTATTGGACCTTGACGAACTCTTTGTCTATAGACGTTCGCCCGTCTTTAAATATCCTGGGGATTGCTTCTAGTCTATTGAGTTCCAGCTACTCTTCAAACCGGTATTGCCTATGGCTTGTTAATCCCTTTACCACAATGGCTCTTATTCGATATTTGGCTATATTGGGTCTGGCCCTAGGTACCAATGCTGTCACATACAACACTTTCGACGGCCCTGGATTTCCAGCCTGTGAGAATGTTTCCGCAGTCCACGATGCTACTAGTGTCAAGGACATCCAAAACATTGTTCAAAATGCCATCCAAGCAGGCCAGCGAGTTCGAGCCTCAGGAAAAGCACATATGTGGTACGACACAATGTGTTCCGATGACCCAAATACCATCATTGTTCGTACAGAGCAGGTTAATGATATATACGATCTGGACCTTGAGGCTGGCACCGTAATGATCGAGGCTGGCGTGACATTCCTGCAACTCGCCGACTACTTGCACCAGCGTGGGGCTTCTGCAGGATACACTCTCGTCAATTGGAACATCACTTTGGCTGGATGTGTAGCGATGGGTGCTCACCGTTCATCTATTCGGGAGGATTCTATGGTCGCAGCTGGTGTTCTGGCTATGGATATAATCGATGGCAACGGGAAGTTGCGACACCTCGAGCGTGATGATAGTGATGAGTGGCTCGCAGCATCGACCTCTCTTGGCCTACTTGGTGTCATTGTGAGAATGAAGTTCAAGATATATCCTGACTTTAAAGTCTACGCCGACCAGAAGACGCTGGACGAGGCTGATGTTCTTGCCGGCGATATCCATGGCATGATTGCCCCCTATGCCACAGCAAACCTTTGGGCAAGTACTCAGCTACCTTGCCTTGAGCAAATACTAAACAGTAGCAGTGGTGGCCTCACAAAAAGAAATTCCACTGGCGTTACTACGACGTTGTTCCGACCAATAAAAGTGACCAAGAGGGTTTTCAGAACACATTCTCGATAACTAAACTTGAAGCCGGCGCGATAACAGCCTTGTGGAATACTGGAAAGGGAGTTGCTCTTTCCAACCTGCTCGCTGAAGAAATCCTCTTTGGGCAGTGGGAGAAACCAAACTTTCGGGAAAAGACAACTAACGAACCTATCACCAAGTGGCCGGTTTACGGCTGGAACTACGACGTCCTCATCGGTGGTCTGTATCCTGACCAGCGTCCGGTATGGGAGTACGGTATGCACGGCTACACTCTAGAGCTTGCGTTTCCTGTCACCCAGGCCAATGCGATGCTCAAGAGGGTTCGCCAGCTTTTCGACAACGAGGCCAAGAAACTCAAGTTTATGGCATCAACCTACAGGAGCGGCATCAACATCAAGTTTGGAAGGCCGTACTTTGACCTCCTTGGCCAAGTGACTTATGGCACGTCTGATGGCGCCGACTGGGATAAAGGTGCTATTATGTTGGATTTCCCGTCTTATAAACCGAGTATTGGTGATGGGCTGAGATACAATGAACCGTTTTGTACGTTGGTTCTACGCGTGAACTGACGTTGTTCCAGCTGACATGGCGCAGATCACAAGCTTGCAGAAACGCTGATTGACGAATTTCCTTGTCGCCCACATTGGACCAAGAATACAAGAGAGGTATTCAAGCGTTCGGCCAAGAACCTAGACCCTGATGTAAGATTATTCCCCACCGGCTGAAGACCAGGGATTCTAATACTTAACTTGTAGCATATCGCTCGTTTCAAAGCGGTCCGGAAAAGGTTCGACCCAGATGGTATCTTTCGGAGTGTTGTTGGTGAAGCTATTGGGGTGTATTGATTATCTGACGACGTGGATACTTCGTTGCAAATCTAGGAAACCTTGTGATTTCTGTCTGTAGTATAACTACTCATTCTCTTAACAACCTAAGGCTGAAAAGGAAATACTATAGCTTGTAGTTTGGTGCTGTTAAGTACTTGATATTCCTCTTATTATCCCGTTTTTGAGGTCATTGACAATTGGAATCTAAAGTCTAGACCGATTTGGATTGGTGTCGCCGAGTTGCGGGCCTAGTGGAGCTTACCTTATCGCCTGCTAGCCTCCTTTGAACAACCTTGGCGGCTACACATTTTATTTAAACACACAATTTGTAGACAATCGACTGCCAGAGCATGCCCATTTTCCTGGCTTTCTTGACTCTTATCATCTTGTTTCTAAACGGAGTTGATCCAGTAATTAATTGACTGTGAAGGAATATTGAATGCCGTCTTACCTATTATGATGTGACATCAAGGGGTTCGGTTTCCTCACTTCCATACGCTTCATGCGTACTTTATTGTTTTTTGAAGAGTAGAGACTTGCAAGTCATGCGACGCGTTACCTGTATAGTGTATATCGCGTGTTTCGTCTTAATGAGCTGAGACGATTGGCGGTAACCTGCGTTACACCAATTTGAAGTCATACATTCTTTTTTCCGCCATGTGACGCGTCGACGCCTGAAGCTGCCTCCATCACCATCTTTAGCAACAGGTTGACAGGCTATCGATAGCCTCACACTTAGGGTCAACTAAAGTTGCTCCCACTTCACTATCTTACTTTCTCTCATCTCCTTAAGCACCATTTAGATACGATTCTCTACCGTACACAGAACTTCGACCCGCGCGGAATGCTCCGATACACATTGCATCACTTCAATCTTGGCCAAGGTTCTGGAACCCTCTTCAACCAATTCCTTCGTCGCATACAGAGTAAATATCAGAGCTTTGGGACAATATGAAGCAATCAGCCAAGAACGACATGCCCATTGCTCAAACATTGAGGCCTGATCCAAAGCCAATGGCCACAATTCGCGTTTGTTATGAGCCAGTCCAAAAGTCTCCGTTACGAAAGATTAGGACGGCAGAGGAGAATGAGGCCCAGATGCTAGATGCAGAAGAGGTTATCCATGATACCATCATTGTTGAAACCTATCCCTTGGTCAATCCAAAAAGCGCCCCGGCCTTCGAATCCAACATCCATGAGGCAAGCAACGAACCATCTCTCAATAATACGATCGCTAAAGCCGCTACTCTATGGATACGTCAAAAGAACAGTATTTCTGCCAATGAGTCCAAGAGCCCAGCAACTCAGACCAGCGAGCGATACCGCGAGGCGATAGCCAAGCACGACGAGACAGTCAACCAACTCCATGAACACGAGATGGCCCGCGACTTTGCCTCAAAGAAGCTCAAAGAAATCTCTACCAAGAGAGGCTTTTATGATGCCGCACAGCGGGGGCTAATGGCACTTGACCCCTGTCTGGAATATGCAGCTGCAATCGCCAAGGCCAAC
The DNA here is from genome assembly GCA_002982035.1 of Fusarium algeriense. Taxonomy (NCBI): domain Eukaryota; kingdom Fungi; phylum Ascomycota; class Sordariomycetes; order Hypocreales; family Nectriaceae; genus Fusarium; species Fusarium algeriense. The sequence goes on along the minus strand of PVPY01001017.1, from coordinate 28,592 downwards.
GAAGATCGATCTAAGCTTCTGCAACAAGAGGCAGAGATTGAGACAGATCGCGAGTACAACAGGATCATGATAGAAACTTTCGAACAAGGCTTGTTGGCACTTGATCACGATTTGGTTGACGTCCGGGATGAGGAACTCGGCAAGAATGGTAAGGATACTGCTCTCTATTAGAGGACTATGCTTTAGCTTGGTAGGTGAACCGACAACGCCAGGCTCTCGAACTGTTGTTTGGTTCCCTCGCAGCAGCCGATAAGACTGGTATTTAGAGATAACTACCCCATATAGCGTTCAAGAGTTCCAACAAACGATTCACCTTATCAAAGCTGAGCCTCCACAACGACAAGCACCAGTGGTACCGAGTCAACGAGCCGAGATGGAGTAACGGCTACAGTCAGGAACTTTCTACCAGGGTGAAAGTTCTGTGGTTGGTGGCCATAATGAAGGCCAAGCCTAACCGCCGATGCAGTTGTGGGGGCAGTTTACGCAAGATTTCCAAGCAACTTCAGCTTCGCAAAATACACCTGCGAGCAATATGGCTCCATGGGTGCCGAACCAGGAAGCGCATGACCCGAACGCAATGTATATAAATGATAATCCAGAAGAGCAAAACGAGGATTCAGAACCGGAGGATGGGGGGAAGGGCAAGTCCAAACGAAAGTCAAGGAGAGGCTAGAAGTCAAGGTGAAACTGGTAATTCATGTGATGAAGAAAGACGAATATGTTTTCAAGGGTTCGGATGATAGCGAAAAACGTACACTCTTTACCGATTGGAAGCAGAGGAAGGGTCGCGATGGGCGGATGGTCTATGAATCTATCAGTGCAAGCCCACGTCTGCTTTTCTCATCTGTTCTGTAATTAATCAATTCGCAACCATTCCACTTCCTTCCTCAACATCACAATCCCGCCACCCGAGCATGAATAGACAGTGTATAACACGAAGATGTGGCCTGTGCAATTTCACATTTCACGACCAAAGATGTCCTTATTGCCTGCAAGTTTTTTAAAGCATCTAGATGCGCAACCAATAGAGGCTAACCTTGACCAGTAGGCCATAAAAGCGAGAGATCTGTGCAGTTATTGCGCGGTACTTAGGTCCATTCTCGTCTGATCTGCGCATGTAACTTTGCAAGGTAAGTTTGTCGCTTAGCTGATGACAGTTTGTGAGCGCATTGTTAGAAAAGACTGCCCCCTTAGCCAGAACCTTTTCAGTTGAGCTTTATCTACGCTTGGGAAACCCTTTGGGGATCATTCGGATAAGACACAAATAAAAGTGTGCATTGGCGTCATCTCTGCTTGGTGCTGTACGAATTGTCTGACCTGGTTCGAGTGGAAGCTGAATGTGACCAAGGGATGTGTCGTACGTGGCTATGCCGGAAACGTGTAAAGTTTTGTTTCGTTAGAACTTGCATCACCCTTCCACAGATCATGTTAGTATGCCAATGAGTATGTTGTGTAGAGAGGTTGAGGTGTCGTCTGTGTCACGGTCATTGGCTAATATGATGTTGCGGGCGATAATTACCCCGTACTGCGGGGTATGAGGGAATTTCTGTTTGGTTACATTCTCAATTAGTTGTTCAAGCCGACCAACACTTTCTGGATGAATTTTGATTGGGCCCCCCATTGGCAAGAAATCCCATGACGGCCAGGAATATATATCGCTGAGATGTACCAGCGAGCTTATTTTCTGGTTTCTGATATCCAACGATATGGATTCCGATAGTGTACAGATCAATCTTGTTCCGGGCCTCGAGCGGGAGCTCAAGGTTGGTGACCTATGTCGAAGCCGTACTCGGTATGTTATATGATGCTCCTGCCTGTAATATGATTCCTTACTTCTGCAGGCAGAATAAGCTTCTGAAAGATGCTGACATACGATCTATCGATGAAAAGCACATTGCCTTCCTTAGCAGGCTAATCGAGGAATGCAATGCCAAAGAAATCTTTGGGATACATCTCGCACATAAGCATTTTGATTTGCGGAAAGGGACATATCTGGCCGGCCGGCTTAATACTGATGATAGCCGACAGTATTATTGGACCAGAGCCGTTGCAAATGACGGCTCTGACACTAGCAAACTATGTGGTCATATCTTTATATACGATAGAGATGAAGGATTTGGGCCTTCTGAATTTCATCAAGGGTCGCTGCCTGACTTGTCGACAGTGGATCGGAGACTATTCCCAGCGTTTGGTAGTTACCTTGTCAAGCATATGCTTGAGCATAGTATTGCGCTGGAGTATCTCATTCCCGAACTTCGCGGAAGAGCGATGTTCGAGTTGGTTCTTCACGAGCAGCAGCACATACTACTATGCGAACCGGAAATCTTGTTGCCGAGTTTAGGGGAGTCAGTTGTGACGGCGTATTCATACGTTCAATCAGGGGTTACGTTTGGACCTGGTACAAGATATATTACCCCCCCAGGTACTAACAAGCATATAACATTTAATCCAGACGAGCTAATAGAGCTTAAGGAGGTTATAAGTGTATTTAAAACACTTAATTTTCTTTGCATCTAAATATTATTAATATACATTATTTAATCCTATTAAGATTTATTTTAAGTGCTTCGGGCTATTACCTATTTCGTCAATAGCCGCCAAGCCCTGCACAGAACAGAACGAGTGCCGTAGACCTGCCCGGGTATACAGTAGAATCATTATGTCCAAACACGCTCCTGGAGTTTAGCTGGCCCCGTTCAATTATTCATCCATTTATGCTCTGTGTAGAAATTATTGGTTTATTTTATTATATTGGGGTTTATCCAAGTTATTTCTAGCATGCATCTCAGTAGCTGTGACTATTCCGTAATAGGTATCCACCCGGTTTCAAGAACATTGCTTCACCAGTTGCACTGTTATGGCGGTGTCCGAGGGTTAATGTGAGCCCAACATCAAGCACCTAACGCCATGGCCATTACATTGAATTATTCAGGAAGTGGGCAAGTAGAAGCATTTATCTTATCTATAACATTGTCCCATTAAATCATCTAACCTAACTAGAACTAGTCTGCCCATGAATGTTACAAGTACCAGTAATGCACCAAGCCTTCAAAGATTGAAGTTGACGCTCGAACCTCCGGTCATACTCGATAAGATACACGAGGCAGTGCTCTATCGTAGCCTCATTACTTCCATCACGCTTCAAGATGGCGACCTCATGCTTTGCTCCTCTTGATCTCGTCGGCTACTTCGGATACAGCATCTTCGGCCAGTACGCCCAGCAGGTGATTCCAAACCATCAAACAAACGCTTGCCAGCAACTGGCGAACGTATACGGAGACAAGATATCTCTATTAGATAGCTCAAAGTGCTCTCTTGTGCGGCAAGGTTAGCGCCCGCTCTTGACTTTGTTGCCTCAAGAATTCTAAATCGTCACTCACAGAAAACTGGTCCGATGTATGCCAATTATCCCCCGACTGCATATTCGAGCCCACAACAGCAGAAGAGGTTTCGGGCGCACTGCGGATTCTCGTATCGACAAGCACCAACTTCGCTGTTCGCAGCGGTGGTCATATGCCTGTTCCCAAAGCCTCCAACATCGACGGCGGTGTCCTTCTATCACTCAGCCATTTGAAAACCCTTGAACTTTCGGAAGATCCTTCCATTGCTTCAGTGGGGTCCGGTCATCGTTGGGGTGATGTCTACAAGTGGCTTTCTTCCTACAATCTTTGTGTTTCCGGCGGTCGCTATGATCCAGTCGGAGTTCCTGGGTTTCTCCTCGGAGGCGGAATCACCTTCTTTGGGTCTAAGTACGGCTGGGCGGCGAACATGACTGCTAACATGGAGGTCGCCCTGGCTAACAGCACGATCGTCAACGCTAATGCTACTAATAACGCGGATCTGTTCTGGGCGCTGAAAGGAGGGTCTAGTAATTATGGTATCGTTACCAGATTTGATCTCAAAACTTTTGCCGATTCTCCTGTTTATGGCGGTACCAGTTTGTTTCTACCCAATCATCTAGATGACTTTGTTCATGCTATTGCTGCATACTCCACTGTTGGTGGCGGTTCTGACGATGTGGACGCATCTTATAACCCATCTGTTCAATTGAACCTCGCTTCGAACCAGCTCACCTTACTTTCTTACTCGAGCCATCTTGGTACAGATCCATCACCAGCAGCCTTTGCAAATTTCACCAAGATACCCCTTATCTGGTCGAATAGTAGCGTTCGAGCAGACTTCTTTAGTCTCGTGGAAGATACAACTATGGAGGCTTATCATGGCCGTTCACATAGGTATGCATGAATTGCTTTTCCTTCCATTCGAATCAAAGAGGCCCGCACTGACATATTGAAGGCAATTGTTCTGGGCGACGTCACTGAAGGCTAGCCCTGATTCTGTTTATTTGATTAATGAGACATTCTTCGAGACCATTGCTTCCATGCCAAAGCTTCGCCATGCCGCTGGTTTGAGTTTGACGACTACCCCCCAGATGTTGACACGGTCGTGGATCGATGCAGCAAAAGCCTCCGGAGGAGATCCCATGGACATTGACTCTGATGGTGGCATAATAGGTAAAAAGGGGTTGATCTCGTTCAAATGCTCGAGACATAACTAACTTTTACTCGCTAGTACATCTGATTACCTCTCTTTGGAAAGAGGCTGTCGATGATGATCTTGTTTATGAGTTCAGTAAACGCTGTACTGAGGCTATCGATCGAAAGTCCAAGGCCAGGGGGTGGTATTACCCGTTTATGTACCTCAACAACGCTGGTCTTGGACAGAACTCGTTTCAAGTGTATGGTCAAGGCAAATCGCTCCCCAGGATGAAGAAGATTCGGGAGGCATATGGTATGTTCCTATATCTGCATAACTCTTGGCAGTTACTAAATGAAGACCAGACCCGAAGGGTATATTCCAGGATCTGATGCCTGGTGGTTTCAAGGTCGGCTACTAATTGTCCGAGTGCCAGGAAGGGTTATGCCATGTATATAGGCAGGTTATGTCTGATATCACGGTTCACGAGGGATGTGTTACCGCATCTCAACTGATTCCATGATTGCGAGGAAGATACAGTTCAAGCGCCCCTCCATTGATAATCGGCGATATCTTGAACTTGTGCATTAGCTCGTAGTCTGTGGTCAGGGAGGCTAGTTGTTACAAATGCCAGAGACAAGTCAATTGATAGCTTTATCTGGCGTTTTCCTCAGAGCATGTTATATGTTTAAGTCCGGGATGTGAAATCCATTGGTATCGATACTCCAATGAGTGGTCTGTGAAATAGCCTAAAGGATGAAGACAGAAACACCATGTACAGAAAATGTGCATTCGGACTATTGTAAACGCTCTGATATTTACTGTGACAATGTTGCCCTCTGACTGGATACACGAGTAAAGCATCACTAATTTGACAGTGCAGAGTTGTGGATTAGAAGTGTTTGCGCACAAAATACTCTGGATACCAATCTCACATGGCTGAGTGTAGAGCCTGAGTATTATCACTCGGTGAGGGGCATCTGACTTTCTGAAGAACCAGATCTTGAGGTTTCACATCTCAGGTAATTCAATCGGCAATAATGTCTTCCAATTTGAAGATTGATATCCTAATTATAAAGAGGAACTTGCCTATTCATACTCTTTCCGTCCACCTGAGGATGACTACTCCGATTTGGCCTGCTTTGAACCCTTGAGATGCTTGCTGATCTCCCCGTTGCGGAGAAACTCAGGATACTTCACCCCAGGATCAACACCAAGCTGAAAGCCCGCATGTCTTCTCCAACCACCACCATCAACAACCAGACTCGTCCCGTTAACATGATGCCCCGCATCACTAAGCATATAAACAGTCGCATCCGCAATATCGCGACCTGTTGCCCATCTCCCACTGGGGATAGGATCCGTCCTCTCCTTGGTGCTCACCTGACTACTCCCAAGACGTTCCATTCCCTCAGATCCCTCAACACCACCTGGGGCAATTGAGTTGGCATTGATGCCAAAGGGACCGTACTCTAGTGCTACACTTGCCATGATGGAGTCAACGGCTGCTTTGGCAGCGCTGGCTGGTGCCATGAGAGGATAGCCTGTGTAGTGGAATGTTGCTGAGACTGAGATGAGGCGACCTCCGGATGTTCCATTGCCTGGGCTTAGGTTTGGGTTCCTTGATGCTGACTCCAGTAGACTACGAGATTGTGGCTTTCACGGTGTTGAAGGTACCGAGGGCGTCAATGTCCATGATTGCCTTGAACCCATTTGGACTCAACTTGGAGATTGGGGCAATGAAGTTGCCAGCTGCACCGCAACTATACCGATTTTGTCAGCTGCTGGCTCAATCCATTCTCCAACTGAAGCTTTTCGAAGAGCTATGACTTACATGACATAATCGATTCCTCCCAACTCCTCAGCGCAGCGGTCTGCGGCAGTCTTGAGGGCCTCAAACTAGCAAGTAAAATCGTCAGTGGTAGTGGTTTATCTCTAAACAAGTCACAACTCACGTTTCGAACGTCCACACCTCCAATACCAAGGACCTTTGCACCAGGTCGAACTTTTGCAATCTCTTTGGCGGCGTTTTCGGTCTTCTCAATGCTTCGCCCGATGATGCATGCATTTGCGCCGAGGTGGACAATTGCCCGGGTTTGAGCACTTCCGATGGACCCAGCTCCGCCAGTGATGAACAAGACACGGTTCTCTAGGTTGGTGATCAGTAATTTGGATAACGAGATATTGTCTTGGGATGCATGCTTACCGAAGATACCGTCCGCCCAGACGCTACTTAGATACTCCGATCGTGGAACCGACATTTCGCTGTGTTGAAAGAAGCAAAGTTTGTAGTAAAAGGCAGTGAGAAATAGTTTTTGATGTTGATGTAAGATTGTATCGCAACGAGATCAAGATCTAGCCCTGTATGTGTGTGCTAAGAAACAGAAAGGCTTATGTATGTCTCTTCCGGTGAAAATGCACCCCGGAAAAGAACCTGGCGAATAAGCCGTATCGAGTTGAGCCCTTGTAATTGGAATCTCACGCTGTCAGCATAATTGCGCGATGCGGACTTGAGCACCAAGGCAGCTCCGCTAAAGTAGCCCCGCCTACTGTGAACGAAACAGGTAAGCCGCCGGAACCACGCAATGAGATTGACCTGGCCTCATTAGGAGGCACACCCTCTGAGGGATCGTATCCCTAATCACTAGTGTAAAGATTTGGGAGTCATGCAGTTCCCGTTCTGGCCAAGAGGTCACGTTGGCTTATTTTCTACTCATTGATAGAAATACTAAAACGAGATGAGTACTGTATACCAGATAGAGAAAGCTCCCGGTAATGATATGGACAGGTCCATAGATGCGAATGTCAGCTTGTAGCCACCACGACGCCCGAGTGGCATATCAGCATTAATAGTGTATATACCACCCAACTAGCCAGGATTACTTATCGTATGTTCCATGCCGTGATACCTACAGTGATTGTACACGCTGTTTGATACAAGATGCTGCAAACATTGACTTTCGAGGCTGTGCAGGCACTTGAGCTGCGATACCAGATCGCCGTCATTCTACTCATAGTCCCTTTCCTCACTTACATCATCACATCAATCCGATCAGCAATTGCCCTACATGCCAAAGGCGAGAGAAAACCACCTATACTTCCATACTGGCTTCCATGGCTAGGAAATCTCATCGAGTCAGGAAATCCAGCCAAACTCGCTTCTACCATCACGTAACTCCTCCCTCCCTCTGTATCTGAATCTTCATTCTAATTGACCTTAATAGCAAACGATTTGGGTTTTCAGTCCCTGTGCGCGTGCGCGTAGGTCCCGTCAAAGGCTATCTTGTCTCCGATGCCGCACACTTCGACTCACTCCTCCGCGGCGCTCGAAATTTAAACTCCACGCCCGGTATCATTCTTGTTCTTCGTAACATGTTTGGATTACCCCAAGACGCAGATGATTTCTACGCAGAGGACAACTCTAGTATTGCAGCTACGCCTATACCCGGGTCACAAGTTGCGCCTCATAATCGAATGGCTTATCTCCGCCACGGCGCTGCAGCCAAGTTACTCTACGGCCCGCACTTGCGGAACATGACTGATCGATTCATCAAGAACTTTACAAAGCAAATCGACGATTATAAAGACATAGGTTCAGAATGGGTTGAGTATCCCGATCTAGTTGACTGGCTTCAGCGGTTCATGTTTCAAGCTGCAACAACTTCCCATACTACTTGTTAGCTATATAAGTGTTTGTTTTCAAGAACATTCAACAGGAGAATAGTGATGCTCAACTGCGCTAATGAATCCATTAAGACCCCGTGTCTACGGGCCCGAGACGCTCTCGCATTAAGACAAACGAAAAAAAACGTTCAAGATAATCATGAAGGCCAAGGAAAGCTTTTATCACCATAAACATGATTTGACATGGCCCACGGTCAGAGATTACAGTGAAGTGGTCGAATTTTCTATGAATACTTTTTCGGTGAGCCTATGAGGCTATGGAATAAGATATCTCAGCCTCGTTGCCGACTTTAGTGCCCAGCCTACCAAACTGAGCTGAGTCGCAACGAATCCCATCGGTGATCATGCGGCATCCTGTTTCAAGTCGCCTCCTGGAGTCCCAAAGTCTCCAGCGTGAGCTCCCAAGTTCTGTTCTCCTTCTCCGGAACGTAGATGTAATCCTTATACCCCATCACCCCCGGGATCAAAGGCTGCGGCATTGAAGTACGACAGTTCTCAAGGTACTTCCCCCCCTGACCTTCCCACTCCTTGCCCACCGCAGCCAAAACTGTAGTCGCAGCACCCTGCTTGGGACTCTTCATCCAATTGATCGTTGACGGGTTCTCCTTCATATCCTTGTGCACCGCCTCAGGAAGATGCTTCTGAAGGTTTGATGCAATTCCACCTGGCATAACGCTAGTGGCGTGTAAGCCCTTTGGTCCATAAACACGGTCGACGTAGTTGGACATGTAGATCTGGGCGAGCTTGCTCTGGCCATAGGCTGTGAAGGGATTGTAAGCGCCGGGGGCTTTGAGCTGGAAGTCGTCGTAGATGATCTCTGAGGCGTGGTGTCCTGAACTGGATACATTGACGAGGCGGGAGTTGAATTCTGGGGTGGATGCTTTAAGAAGGGCGTCTTTGAGAAGCCAGAAAAGGAGGAAGTGGCCGAGGTAGTTGGTGGCTAGTTGTTGCTCGAAGCCATCATTTGTTTCGATGCGAGTAGGTGTCGCCATAATGGCGGCGTTGTTGATGAGGACGTTGAGTGTAGGAGATTTTTCCAGGAATTCAGCGGCACATGCGCGAACCGAGGACATATCGGACGTGTCAAGGCGTATCAGATCAACTTGACCAGGATTCAAAAATGAAGAGCACGCAGCTTTGCCCTTTTCGAGATCACGCACTGCGAGAAAAACACGGGCACCGGTGGCAGCAATAGCACGGCCAACCTCAACGCCAATTCCGGCAGAAGTACCAGTGATCAAAAACACCTTGTCTTGCAAAGCGCCCTCAAGACCCTCATCGCGAACGATTTGCAGGGCTGTTGGACGAGCGTCGCCAGGTCCGGAGGTGTTTTTGTGAGATTCAGCGTATCGGGACATGATGTGTAAGCTTGAGGTGATATGATGACAAAATCGAGGTTTGGTCAATGATAGTGAAGCAATCCGATAAACCCGATTTAACATTGACATTGAGAGTTTGTATTAAGAAGGATCAAAGAGGAGTGGAAGGATTGTGTTCCTTTGTAGTAGTCTAAACTGCTGCAAGTGACGAAAAAGGAAGTTGCCCGAAGCCACCTACTTCATCCATTTACGGAAATTGCACCTGAGTGTCGTCCCGATTGGGCTTAACCCGAAATTACGCGCACTAACTCGATTTGACATTGGATGCGACACTGAATCGAGGCTCAATTTACAGGAAGAGGCACTGACTGGCAGTGATACAGAGAGAGATGGGCCAGTGACGGGCAACAATAATCATGCGAGACTATTCTAGAGTCTAGAAACGCGAAAGATGGTTTGCCGACTATAGGGTGGGTGATGATGACTTATACGTATTCTTCTCGCATCCGTATCAACCAACCACTTGCTTCGTGCAACTTAACCTGTACGCCCTTGAATGGATTATCAGCCAGCGCCAAATTATGCAAAGGTTCAGTATCGGTATCCAAATTCTCAATCGAGTCAAATCTCTGCAAAAGTCAACAACTTGGCCCTTGGCGACCAATATCGGACTCGTTCCATCTATACCGCCACCGACGGGAAGGGATGTATCGCGGAGGGCTTGGCGCATGTTGACGGGTACAACCGGGAATAGACGAAGAGTTTCGTTCATGACGTATTAGAGATAGGTGCAGTTCTTGAGACCAGAATTGCATTCGCAGCTTTGCGATAATGGAGGTGAACCAGATACTTGCTAAAATGGGGTTCAAATACGATTGGGAGTTGGTCGATGAAGATGTTGACTGGTTGGGCGAGAGTCGCTGTCATGTCATGTGGTGGAAGCCGAATCTGTATGTTCGATTTCGGGAGAGGTCCGATCAAGCAGAAGGTGTAGCAAAATAGGCAAGTCATGAGGATTACGGCAACACTGGTTGTATGCATCTGGATACTTTACTCTCGTTGATATATAGGAATGGTTATATATTGCTCTGTAAGGGCGGTTACCTCGTCGGATTGTTGGACGCAGGTGACTGGGAATTCCTTTGTTTTAAAGACTGAGGCTTTTGAAGGTTGAACACATCGTAAAACGCCATCAATCATTTCCGTTTCGCGCCTTCCTCCGTATATGATGTATGTGTTGTCTACGTAATGTCTTGTCGTTTCCGATCTTTAATTTCTTGCTGACCAACTTTGCTATGGCTCATCAACAACCTTGAATAACGCCTCTCTAATCCTTCCCAAAAGTGCGATGACTTGCTGCTTAACACTCCTTAGCATGATCAACTGAGCATGTCTCCCCTCAATAGCCGGACTTGTCTCGATATCATCCACCAGCGCCTTAATCTTCCGTAGCTGCACCGCCGTGAGAAGTTGCAACATGCTTCCCCATTCTTCGATCTGATCTACCTCGTATTCGCCCACCAGCAACTGCTGTTCTACACTAGCACCCTCCCTCGTGTACCAGAGAATCTTCTTGTTGAGCATGATAAGCTTATCACAGATCATGGTGACAAACATCATGGCATCTGGATCAATGAAGCAGCTTTTGCAACGAACAACCTGAGAGCACTGAATGCATGATTGTTTTTGGAAAGAGAGCGCAACGTCGGCTTTGCATGGTCTCATGTCATGCATGCGAGCTTCAAGCTCCTCGAGGAGTGATTTCATGACCTTGAGACACCGGCCAGCACAAGTGCTGTTGCTGACGTTGATGGGGCGGCCGAGCACGCGTGTAGCTGTCATGGCTGTCGAAGTTCGAGAGTCTAGGAAACTGAAGGTGTCGGGCTGTGTGCCGCGAGGTGAAGAAATGCCAGGTAAAGGATATGGTGACCAGTGAAAATCTGGTATGTTGACGTTGGACTCTGCTACTAATTTTGCAAAAGGAAGCTCAGCTGCTTGCCATTTGTCGTGCTGGGATCGGTCGCTCGATGAAAAGAGAGAAAGGAACTTACGGTCAAAAGTGGAGGGGTCCAAATCAAAGAATACGAATTCCTCCCCGGAAGTGTTGCTGCTCAAGTTGCCCGCATCGTTTGGGAGCGTTACATCCATTGGACGCGAAACGTCGTTTGCCAAGAGATCAGAAGAATTGCTACTGTTTTCATCACTGCTATTCCCCTGCACAGACGCAGCCGCGAGCAGCGACCCGCCCGGCGAGCTTCTGGTGGTGGCGACAACGATGCTCTGCATGACGTCCGATTCGGGCTGCTCAGGTGACGGTGACTGTGCGCTGGCAGCATCATTCTGTGAGGTCGTCTGCTTCCGGTTTTTTCGCCGCACGTTGCTTCCAAAGAGCTGCGTATAAGTACACTCTGTAGAACTCGCCTTGCACCGCTCGCAACCCGTCTTGCGTCCCGTGCAGCGGAGCTTCTTCTGGCGGCACTGATCGCACGCCGTGTGCTGCGGGACATTGCTACCCAGGGCGCTGAATGCGGCACCGTCTGCTCGTTCAACAAAGGTAGGCCCTGTGGTTGCTGAATGGTTGAACTGGAGAGTGCCAAACATGTTGAATATGAGACCCCTTGATATGAGATGGCCTCCCGCGTATCACTATATGTTGAGGGTAGACGACACGAATCAAGCTGCTGCCACCATCAGCCAATTATTTGCCTGTATCTATAAGCTGTATTAAGCTCGACAGAATCCCTGGGGGCGATTGTGTGCCAATAGCTTTCAATTTAGCCGCAAATGGAGGTTCGCTGCGCTTAGAGATTTGCTAGGGGTGATATTTTCCTTGAGGGTTGTCTAATCCTCTTTTTAAAGTCGGGGCCTTTCAAATACCGCTTTACGACACACGCAGGTTAAGTTGGGTGGTTTATTGCCTCTGAAACATTTTGGGGGCTGTTGGTCAGCCTGCATTCTCACATAATCTCTCAAGCACCCCCTCCTCCTCTGCGGCAAAAGTGCCTGGTGCGAAAAGATCCGGTCTCCCCATGGGGTGTACCCCCACTTATCAAAACCTTGATTTTTACTGTGCCTCATAGCCCCGTGCTACCTATTTTGCTGAGAGAACACGCCGAGAGGCGGTTATCTTGGCGGCTTTCCGCAAAATAACAATAAACCGAACGTGCATTATCTTATCGTAAGCTATTCCGCATTGGGCAGGACTCTGCCTTAAAGCCTGTTTGCCAGGTCGCATTTTAAGTTTAAGGGTTAAATCGGTGTTTACCCGACAAACAATTCTGCTTCTATAAGCACAAGAATATCACTGACAATAAGGATTAAACTTAGTATTTTATAATATAAAGATATTGAAATACGTACTGAATACATCTAATGTGAGTATCACTTATATCTCATAATCAGAACGGTATAGCAAACAGAGAAATAGATAGATGCGATACAGTCCGAGCCTACCAATAGAATGGCGCATTTTAGCCAATGCCTGTCCTTCTTATCGCCCAGCCAAGCCGCTGGGGGATGATATCCTGCATTTAAACATCGCCAGCCGCACTGTTTTGTCAGGAATAATCATCCCACGCTTTCATATCGATGCAGTCTTGAATCCTTTCAAAAGCTTGGCTATCAGTAATAAACTTCCTTGGCGGTTATCATCCACGGAACGGTTGTTTATGTAACTGCATCAGGGGGGCACAGATGGTTGCCACGTTCTTACCCTACACTCAGTCATGCAATGGCAGGGGAGTTCTTCAAGGGTTGACGGACTTGGTCATTTTTACACCAATCCGGCTTAGACTATGATTCACGTGCCTCAACGTGAGATGGGGGTCCTTACTCGTACTTTTGGCCACGATGTGCAATTTTCGTATATCGCATGATCCTTCGAGATACGAGGCTCCAGATACGAAACGCTTTGACGTTGCAATGGAAGCTGTTTACGACCAACGCGCTTACTTGACCAAGACAATCTTCCGCCTCTACCTGGTAATTACTTTATCGATTCCAAACAGCGAGATGGTGCTTATCTTTATCCTCCCCAAAATCGCGCAAAAAATGACAATCGAAGATTCTTGTATTCACGGACAAGATCTGGCAAGTCGGCATGTAATCCGACTTTGTGACAGTATTCACTAGGTCAATTTTGAGTTCGTAAGCCGGGCCAATTTACTCGGGGAAGATAAGACAGATTTGAGGCAGTTGTGATTTCCAAGATGGCAGCAAAAGCCACTCATCCACTGCATCTCCCCGACGGCGGTTCTGGAACGGTAGCACAGTCGCAAAAGAGACCGTCAAAGATCCGACGATTTTGTAAGCTCATGTTGACCCGAAACCAAGCAGGATGACAATGAAAACAATGTATTGGCCGTAAGAATGAACACTCGAGATTCATTCAGTGACTTCTATAAAAGAGAAAGTCGATTATTTAATCATGAGTCACAACCAGTCAGTCTTCATAAGGATATTCTTTCGTCAAATCCCTTATCATCTCAAATCACTGCAAGAACATGGCACCTACACGAGTTGGTCTAGTAGGTCTCGCACCCATCGACGTTCTAGAACCCATCGGTGGCAACTGGGGTGTCATCTCCCACTTGAACCCCATCCTTGAATCGCCACAATATGATATCGTGGCCGTGTGCAACTCGTCTGTCGAGTCTGCCCGCAAATCAATCGAGTTTCACAAACTCCCAGACACTGCCATGCTAACCTCAATCTAGTCCTTAGTACCTTCATCCATACGCTGGGTGATTTTGAGATTGTCCAGTCGACCCTCAAGACGCAGCACCCAATTGTACCAATCTTCAGCATGGAGAAACAAACAATCGTTGATCCAGCATAAAAAAAAACGGCCCCTAATCACATGCTCGTCCAAGGAGTCCTCAACAGTGGCGCCGTAGCCGCTATCAGCTTCCGCAAGGCCAAGAAGCCAGTTGATGATCTTTCAATTCGCTGGCTTATCACCGGCACGGAGGGTGAGATTGAAGTCACCGTTCCTGAGGGGCATTTCCAAATGGGACCTGATGGTAGCACCCTGCGCATGAGAGCTGGCAAGAAGGGAGAGGTTGAGGATGTTTCTTTCAAGGATGCTACTGTGCCTGAGCATATGCAGAAGGCGCCGCCTGTTGGAAGGAATACTGCTAGGGTTTATGAGGCTTTTGGCAATGATCAGACCAAGTATGCTGATTTTGAGTCTGCGTTGAAGACTCACAAGCTGTTGGATCAGGTTGCTCGAGATGCAAAGTACATCTAAGCACAATTTGCTGAGTTGTTTCAGTTCTGTATAGAGACTATCATACTCTTTAGATAGAATTCTACTCTCGTGTTTAATTCCGAGTCTTACAAGCTGAAAACTCAGAGCCTGCGCCAACAAACAGTCTCTTTACTAGCCGCTGAAACAGGAAGAATCACCTTCCATTCAGGGACGACCAGTATCTTCAAGTGAACCGGTGAATTTGGTGGCTGAAGGGATGACTGGAGGATCTGACACAAGACGTGGATTCGGCGGCGACTGCGGTCTAGGTCGCTTATCAACCATCCATGTTGTCAGTCAGCCAGGCTTTTAACAATGCAACATCAGTCGAAGAGCGCCAAGCCCTAAAGATGACCATACCAGAGTCTAGTACAGACAAGATGGTGGGGATGAGAGTATCGCGGCAACTTGGGTACCTGATTTGCCTGCAAAATCATCAATGAGCTTGTCGCTTCCAAGAGAGTTCTACGGGGACAGCCAATGTCGAACGAAACTTCAGATAAGAACGATTGTATTTCGTGATAGACGCTAAAGAGAGCTAAGTCAAATGTAACAAGTTTCCAAGAATAGTAAATGAAAATAACAGAAAAAGACAAAAACTCTCAGTTGCACTTCCCACAATCTACTCAGAATAGCGACGCGTAGCCTTGCTCCACATCTCATTGCCGCTCATCTGATACTCCAAACCCTTTATGCATCTCTTTATAGCTTCAGAACAACCCTCAGCTTCAACCTTGGCTACAATCTCGTCATGAATGTGCTCCCACTCTCGGATCATATGCCACGGCACTGCACAGGACAGAACCTTCTTTATGGCCCTTTCTTGACTGTCGCAGTTCTTTCTTCCACGAATAGATGTCGTTGACTGCAGAGATCTGCTTTGAGCAGTTTTGCTCGAGGGGCTTCATCAGAGCCAGCTCAGCAGGTGTCAGACGCAAGTCCATGGCGAATCGCATGAGAGATGAAAGAAGCCTTTTAGATATCACACATTAGTTCATTGCGTTCATGATCGTACAGTAATAGGACCACTCACGCTTTGCCAACGCCCTTCCCTCGGTACTCAAGATAATGGCCTAACTCAGTGATGCTGAGACGAACCTTGTCAGTCTGAGCTCGCATGAAAGTGAAGGTAGGTTCCAGCACTTGACCAGCGAGCTCTTTATCACATGCGCGCATACTTTCCCAGAGATCATACGTGATGAACTCAGTGGGGACGTTGCGGTCCGGCTCTACATCGCCTCAGGCGATGGGGATCAACTTTTCGTTGTAAGCCGCACCATCTTCAAAGGACATATCCTCGAGGATGTCTATGACCCTTCATGTCAGTACTCGGTGAAACTTGGCGAGGGCTTTGTTACGGAAGAGTACCGTCAAGAGACGACAAGCAAAGTGAATTCTGCCATCTTTGCCAAAGGGAAATAGAGACAGGTGACACGGGAGAACCCAGATCTACTCGCGTTAGAGTTGTTGGCACAAACCCAGCGACTCCAACTTGGCGACATATCGTCCGGCAGAAGGAACTCCCGTGGGTCACTAATCATAGGGTTCAGTCCACTGCTATCTACCCCGCTGCTGGTTATGTTTGTATAGCGATTGAAGGAGCTCGTCAATACTTGGAGACCAAGGGCAGTACGATCACGGGTTTCAGGTGTCGCGATATTGACATCGCGAGTGCACTCATCATTCCAGATACGAATGAGGGAATTGAGGCACAGTTGCAACTCCGAAGTTGTAATAAAGACAACACGTTGGGCTGTGAGGGTTGGTATGAGTTCCATATCAGCTCTGTTACCTCAACGGATGAGTGGTCTCATCATTGCCGTGGCTTTATATCTGTTTCCACCAGCACTGGGGAGCCGAAAAGACGGATGGTTGAGAAACTCGACAAATTGAGATTCGAGAACAAGATAACTGCCAAGCCCAGCCAGATCTTTGAGTCTATCCATCGTCTTGGTGTTCAACATGGTCCCATTTTTCAGAACATAACTCAAGTTGAAACCGACGAAGTGTCACAATCTCTAGTGAGCTTCAAGGTTAAGAACACTGCAGAGCTCATGCCGGATCAATATGAGCATGAACACGTTCTGCACCCGACTCCACTGGACTCAACCGTGGTAGCAGCTTTCACCGCCCTTCCTGGGGTAGGGTTGAATCAAACTACGGGCATGATTCCACAGCATATCGGAAGTCTCTTTGTCAGCGCCGACGCTCCACGTGATCCTGGAATTCAATTCCAGGTCCTCACAAATATTTCTGAATCGAGTCAGCGTGGCTTCATGTCGTCGAGTATCACTTGGGCATGGGACGGGTCACGCAAGATCCCTGTCCTTGAGATTGGAGACTTGTACTTCAAAGATCTGGGCTACACTGGTAATGCGAACGCTGACGAAGGCTCGGGTAAGCTTTGTGCCACTGTCAGATGGTCGCCTAGCCTTACGCACGTTCCCAACGAGGAACTCAAGAAGATGCTTTCTGAGGTTTCGAAGCACGAGAATCTCGACTGGTTATCGGATCTCAAGATCGCAGCGTTCTACTTCATCCGCCTTGCACTAGAGAACTTGGATGAAGCCGATATAGCCAAGCTAACAGGAGCCCATCGAAAGTTCTACGATTAGATGGTCCAGCAAAAAAAAAACTCGCCAAACTCAATGAGCTTTGGGCCCAGAGCCTTGCGTGGCTCCTCGCAAGCGATGAGGACCGAGAAAGCCTCGTTACCTCTCTCAGGAATCACAGCATTAGCAGTCAGATGCTTTGCAGAGTTGGAGAGAACATTGTTCCTATTCTGAAGGGTGAGGTAACTGCTCTTGAACTCATGCTTGAAGGCGGGCTGCTGTACAGGTTCTATGAGGAAGACATGGGGGTTGTTCGATCACATGAGCATCTGAAGAAGTATCTCTCCATGTATGTGCATGAGCATCCACGTGCCAATATTATTGAGCTCGGTGCCGGTGTTGGTGGTTGTACGCAAGCAGCTCTCCAGGCACTAGGAGGTGACGGCTCAGCAAATGAGCCTCTGTTCGCGCATTATGACTTTACCGACATCACAGTGGGTTTCTTCAGCACTGCGCGTGACAGGTTCTCCATGTTTGGAGACAGGATCAACTACCGCAAGCTTGATCTCCGGCGTCGTATGACTCGGTCATATATGCGGTGCATTCTGGTAGCGAGCCACCTTCACAATGGATCACGAATCTCGGATAAGAGGTCTTGAAGTTGACTGGCTCTAGACCGGAGAGCGTGCAACTAGGTTCAGCCGACCTGACGGGCAAGACATGCCTGTTCCTCGAATTCGAAGAGCCCGTGTTGGCAGGCCTATCAGCTGAGAAGTACGCTGAGCTTCCAACATCTCTAAGTTCACTCTTAGCCTTCAGGATTCTACCCAAATAAGCTAGATATGTTATTACAATGCTTCCTCAATTCATAATGACAATAGATAGTCTGCTTTGGGGTGTCAGAAGACTCAAGGTCTTAGACCAGTGGTACAAAAATAAACTAATTAACGAGCCTTCTAAGTTTACCCTAAATTATCCTAAACTTACCTAAGCTTTTCTGTTACTTATACAAGTTGTAAGCCATGCTTTTGACATCCAAGGGCGTACTTGGGTCACACGTGGAGCAGCTATTGGCTCTGAGAAGCCATTTTTGGCTCTCAGTCAGGGACTTCTGCGTGCTCTTAGATGCGAAAATCCAGGCAAGCGATATGTCTCTCTGGATCTCGAAGCTACTCGGGACCCATGGACTTCAGCGGATACCTCAGTCATCTCGCGTGTTCTTCAGTCGACTTTCAATCTTACAGTGGAGGCTCAGCCTATGGACTATGAGTATGCTGAGCGTGATGGTTCTCTTCAAGTTCCTCGTTTCGTAGAAAGACCAGACATGGATGAGATCGCTACTGGATCTGGAGAGCCGGAATTCACACTGCAACCTTTTCTTGAAATCGGGGAGAAACTTCGCCTCGAAGCAACTCACGCTGGTGATCTAGGTAGCCTCGCTTTCCGATCATCCACTGGTGAAGAGCCACTACCAGCCGACTTTGTCGAGGTCGTCCCGCACGCCTTTGGTGCAAACCATATCGACATCCCAGCGGCACTTGGTCAGGCCGACGTGTCTGTGAGGGTTCTTGAGGTCGCTGGTACCGTTACAAGAGTCGGCAGCAGAGTTACTGACCTGTCTGTTGGCCAGCGCGTTTGTGCGCTTGTACTGCAGGGTTCTTACGGTAACTTGGTCAGCGTGCCAGCCACGAATGTTGCAGGAATCCCTGAATCGTTGGGTTTTGAGGTCGCAGCTACACTGCCTATCGCTTTCACACCTCGTACAGCGCCTTGTATGAGTTTTCTCGACTACGCCCAGGAGAGACGGTGCTCATCCATAATGGCATGGGAGACATGGGACAAGCAGCGATATCTTTAGCCAGACTCGCTGGAGCCGAAGTCATCACGACTGTCTCAACGCGTGAAGAGCATAATCTTTTGTCCGAGACATTGGATATTCCTGACACGCATATCTTTTCTGGCTCAGATACATCATTCTCAAGGAGCATCATGGAGTTAACCAACGGCAAAGGCGTCGACGTGGTTCTCGACTCTTTGTCCGGTGAACTCCTACGCGAATCGTGGAACTGCATTGCCCCATTTGGTCGTTTCTGTCAAATTGGTCAATATGATGCTCATGCCAATCACGGTATTGAGATGGGCCCCTTCCAACGCATGACTTCCTTCGCTACTATTGACTCGGTCTACCTTGCCAAACATCAACCCAATAACTTCAATCGGGTTCTGGAGGAAGTTGTTGCTCTGACTAAGAAGCACCAAGTGTCGCCAATCGAACCTATTGCGACATTTGGCATATCTTAAATCGAGCAAGCTTTTGGGCATTTGCAAACCGGCCAACAGATTGGCAAGACAATTATCACCGTCAAACCTGCTGAGCAGGTCAAGGTCGTTTCACCTGAGCTCTCGGCACAGCTGTCGCCCGATCGCAGCTATCTGATCGTCGGAGGCATGGGCGTAATTGGACAGGCTATCAGCAAGCACCTTGTCGCCTTGGTGCGAGAAACCTGATCCTTGTTTCACGTAGTGCTGAGAAGCAAGTCGAGGCATCGCAGGCATTCCTCAAAGACTTGAAAGCCGCTGGGCGCACTGTTTGCGTGCGGAGCTGCGATGTTACCAACGAGGCTGATCTTCAGCGAGTGGTGGAAGAATGCGAACAGGAGACTGCTCCCGTTGGCGGCGTGATTCAAGCTGCTATGGTTCCGAGAGTAAGTCATTCCGTATATCAATAGTGATCATCTCTTCTAACATCTTGATAGGATACTATTTCGACCAGATGTCGTTCCAAGACTACACAGCTGTAGTACGCCCCAAGGCCATAGGTACTTGGAATCTACACAACCACTTCATCGCCACTCTCTGTCCTTCTTCATCGTCCTCTCCTCCTTCGTCGGTGTAGGCGGAAATGGTGGCCAAGCCAACTACGCAGCTGGAGGAGCCTTTGAGGACGCCGTTTCTCGTCACCGTGCCGCCGCAGGTCTCCCCTCGGTCACCATCGACCTCGGCGCCGTCAAAGAGATCGGCTACTTAACCGAGAATGAAAATGTCACCGGTGGACCTGCCAAGTTGGGGTACAAGGCACTCGGCGAGAAGGAGGTTCTTGTTCTCGTTGAAGCAGCTATCAAGAAGCCACTGCGCGACACCGAGTCCGCACAGATAGTGACAGGCATACTTGGCAGTGAGTGGGGTAATGCCCCTTGGGCGAATGACCCTCGCTTCGCAGGTTTGAAGCCAGTTACATCGACTGCAGCCTCACAAGGTGATGTCAAGGTAGCTGTTGATCTCAAATTACAGCTTGTCACAGCTACCACTGTACAAGAGGGCACCGAGATGATTGTGGCAGGTGTTGTTCGCAAGATTTCCGACATGTTCTCAGCGGCTGAAGATGAGATTGACACACATGCTCCTCTTTCCCGATATGGTGTCGATTCACTTGTTGCTGTCGAGATACGAAATTGGCTGAATTCTTCTACAAAGGCTGATGTGTCGATCTTTGATGTCATGCAGAGTCCTTCGTTGGTTGCGCTTGCTGGCAAGGTGGCTGAAAAGAGTCAGGTTCTGGGTGAGATTGCCAAGTAATGAGATTTGGGATTTCGTAGTTCCAATTTTCCTGTCGCTTTGAGCATTATTTCTTTCATTTTCCTATTTACGAGGTCCGGTTCAACGTCTTTTCTTAGATACAAATTGGTAGTCTTATGTGACTTAAGACTAACTGTAAATTGACCATCTTCTCATCATGAACTTTCAACGGAAAAATTCAGCTTGTGACTGTAGATGGGTCTTTATTGCGACCTATTTCATACAGGGATGTCTTTCAAAACACCGAGCCCGTCATAGGTAATGGTGAGTGTCAGTCGAGCATCTCTCAACTAACTATCGTGAAAGCTACTGAGTAGAAGGCTATATGATTAAAAGCAAATATCGTTTTTTTATTACCATTATTTGTTCTCACTGCCAGATGTTCATTTGCTCTTGCGGCTTGCGATTCCCCCTACAGCAATCGTCTTGATATGGGCGTTTCAACAACTTTCTCTTTTTTGGTCTCTATTAATGGCTGCTGCTTCTCAGACTGACATCAAGCATCTTTGAAGCATCTGTAACCCAAAACTGCAATAAGATGTGTCTTAGCTATCTAGATTTATTGAGTTCCGCCGCGGGGGACTTCCCGTCATGGGTTGGAGGGTTTCCCTTTTTGGTCATGAAGGTCATGTCCAATTCTAGTTCAGCAACGATATAAACCCGTAAAGCTGTGCCGAAGTAATCCAGGCATCTCTATGAGAGAGAATCCGGTTTGCTGAGTAGAGACTCGAGCCGGATCAGGTTCGTGTCATTTAGTCCGTGCAAATCTGGGTGTCGTATGCTACGGATTCATATCTCTTGAAGGGGGACTGTATCTAATAGTAATACAACTGCCAGATCCTGCTGGCTAATTGCACCTTTACTTTATATCTCAGTCGTCCAGAAAGAGAGCCAATATCTTGATACTTGTATGTTCTTTGCCCCCTTCTGAACTGTAACTTTCACTATGGCTGGTCATCTTTCATCCACGCTCGCCATGTCGCGCCATTTCGTTGACTCGATCTCTCCAGCTTTTTCGAATGGTACTACCATGGCTGGCAGATACCATCCCAACATAAAATCTATCATTGATAATTGGGGCCAGGCATCATCCACTATCATCAGCGTAGCGGCATCCCTTCTCCTGGTGGCGATCTACACAGCTTGGAAGTTATTTTTCACAGGCCAAAACTACGTCAACGCTCCTATTGCTTGCATCGACCCCATACACCAAAGGCAACTCTCCCAAAGGCTCGTGATAGGTTTCGAAGCGATGCCATCACCATGTTGCAGGAGGGCTACCGGCAGTTTAAAGGTCGACCATGGTACGTTCCGAGTTTTTGGGGGAATGTTTGATGATCCCGAGCAAATACGTCGAGGAGCTCAAGAATGCGCCAGTAAACGAGGTCGACTTTGTGGCTACCTTCTTTGAGATGTTTGAAGGGAGATATACGACTATGGGGAGCCGCTCTACCCTTCATCCCCGAGTTGCTAAACATGAGCTGAATCAGAACATGGGTGAGTTCTCTATTCCTTCCCCAGATGATTCCCAGGGGCTTATCACCATATACAGCCGTAGTGTTAGATCCTATTATAGAAGAGATCAAAGACGCTTTCTAGGAACATTTGCCAGCTACAGACGGTATGTGAAACTCGATCCAACAGAAATTGGCAACCAACTGAACTCTAACTTTTGGATAGATTGGAAGCCCGTTCATGTCTACGACGCCATCGTCAATATCGTCGCTCGTGTATCATCACGCATGTTCGGAGGAGTCGATCTCTCCCGGAACAAAGAATGGGTCGACTCAACAATCAACTTTGCTTTAGATGGCTTCGTCGGCGCCCAAGCCATCAAAAAGTATCCTCCCTTCGTCCGACCATTCGTAACCAAGTTCATCCCTGCTCTCACCAAGATCAAACAACATCACGCCACTGCCCAGAGAGTTATTGTCCCAATTCTCCACGAACGAGAGAAAGCTACGGCTGCAGGGTGGCCTGAGTCTAATGGTAAGCCGCCGGCGGATTTCTTACAGTGGATGCTGATGCTGCGGTTGGAGATGAGAAGCAGAAGAGTTTTATCGCTCAGATTCAGCTCAAGCTTAGTTTCGCTGCTATTCATACGAGTGCCGCGGCACCAACACAGTTGTTGTATGATCTTTGTTCCTTACCGGAGCATATTGAGGGCCTTAGGGATGAGATAGACGAGGCTAGGGCTTCCGGAGGCGGTGAGCTCAACAAACGGACACTACTGAAGCTTGAGAAGCTGGATAGTCTGATGAAAGAGGCGCAGCGATTTAACCCACTACTTCTGAGTAAGTCAAATCCCATTTCCTGTTTCTCCAGATCCTTACTCTGAGTGATAAGTTACCTTTGAGCGTATCGCACGCGACCATATACTCTATCCGATGGCTTCCGCATCCCAGCCAATACACAGATCGGGGTGCCAACGCAGGCCATCTCCATGGATCCAGAACTATATCCTAACCCTGAAGTTTTTGACCCTCTGAGGTTCTACAAGCTCAAGAAGTCACTTGACAGAAAAGATCCGGGTACTGCTGGTAAACTGGCATTTGCCAGCTCTAATCACGAGAGTATGGCTTTTGGGTATGGGCGTCACGCTTGTCCTGGTCGTTGGTTTGCAGGCAATGAGATCAAGATGATTATGGTCTATTTGCTGGAGAACTATGACTTTAGACTTCCAGGGGGAAAGACTGGGTTGAAGAACAGACCGCCTAGCCTGTGTTTTGAGACTCAGTATCTGCCAAACCCTGAGGCTGTTCTTGAGTTTCGGCGACGCAAGACAGACTAAGGTAGTTTTGACAAGAATGTTCTTTTCATGTACCTCTCTTCGTAAAACATCAATAAATACGATAGGTCTTCTGCTTGCGAAATGACTATCTTTTTACTTCCGTAATGCCTGCACCAAACGTCTTGCTAACTTCGAAGCCCTGGCGACCAGCTTGAGATATTATCTCCTCTTTAAACTACTGACTATCTCTGCATTAGTTTACGAAGACGTCAGTCTCGATCCACAGGCATCACATTGACCCCTAAACCTAATATTTCTCATATGCAGTGAATGGGAAGCCCTCCTGACATATTTTGGGTTTCTATCCTGTAAGTCATTCACTTTCGGGGCAATATTTGTTTTAGTAATCGCAAATACCTCCATTTCCCGTTCTCGACTCATCAAACATGCACGATTCCTAGTCCGGATACCAGGCCACTGGAAACTTGACCAATACGGACGCCCAATGCTTATTCCCTGATTAGCCACCGCTTACTCCCTTGTCAGCTGCGGATGGATTCCCGAACGGGATGTCCCCGTAATAGAATTGTTGATGCCCACAATTGAAGGCTAGATTTAAATCTTTAGTAATAAGTACATCAACCTGTATCAATTCCAGCCAAGCAATAGATACTGGGCCAATATCAACTATGACAATCACAAGTACCAAGACTTCTTCCATGACCATGCCATCGCTAACCATCAACGATGCCGATATTCCAAGACTCGATGGAGAAGTTGCCATTATTACTGGTGAGTTCCAACTAGGATTTCTTTGAAGGTGCATGCAGCTCACTTTGTCATTCTCTTTACAGGAGGCGCTTCAGGAATCGGGCTGGCAGCTGTTAGAATCCTAGCAGCAAAGGGTGCCCAAGTCTTCGTCCTGGACCTCACTGAACCAGACGCCAATACGATACCCTCACCGCCAGGAGGAGAGCCAGTACTCCCAGAAAAAGCCAAGTTCATCCGCTGCGATGTCACTTCATGGGCAGATCTGCGCAACGCTTTCGACGAGGCTGTATCTGAAGCAGGTCGTATCGATATAGCTATTTCTAATGCCGGCGTATAGTATCTGAAGAATACGACTATTTCACAGATCAATTCGATGAGTCGGGCAATTTGCTTGAACCTGCATTTGGAGTTATTGACGTCAACTTCCGTGAGTTGTTAGCTTTGTGAAGCTGGCAGTCAGCCAAATGCGAAAGCAGAGGAAGGCTGGGGATAAGAAAATAGGTCGCATTGTCATTACCTGTAGCGCAACAGCCTATGCACCAGAGCAGAATCTGCCAGTCTATAGCGCTTCCAAACTCTCTGTGAGCTTCTTCCTGCCGATAGTCGAGATTGAGAGAGCTGACAGAATATCAGACCATCGGACTTATGCGCGGTCTCCGATCCACTCTTATCATGGATGATATCACCATCAACGCCGTAGCACCCGCAGCAACCATCACGAAGCTTCTCCCGAAAGATCTAGCGAAGCTGCTCATGCTTAGGCGATATTGGCTTGAGTGGGAGAATACGGCACTTACTAGAGCTCAGCAGGCAGCCACCGACTTTAGACAGTTTTGAGCTCTGGATACTTTGTCATCAACTACTTTTCACTGCATCCGTTACCACCGAAATCATTATAATTGACTGTCTTCTCGGGCGACTCCATTTTCTGCCTTGCGTGAGCTAATTAAGAACCCTGAACTGGTCAGTCAGTGTCAGAAAACATAGGAACCAGATATGTCTCACTCTGCCCTCGTTTCCGTTGTCTTCCCGTGTTCACCCCCAAATCTCTCATCAAAGAGCCTATCGAAGACGTCGTCACTAATCCTTTCAACTTGAACTGTGGTATACCTGCTCTCGATATTGCGTTCCACATCCGCTTCAAGTCTTAGAATATCCTTGTACTTCCAAACCCAACATAGTATATCCAAAAACCTGGAAAAGAAGGGCTTGGGAGTTGCATTCTGAAGCGGCTCTCTACGTATCTCATCGGCCATTCGAATTGGCCTCTCTCCCGGTTGAGCCACCTTTCCAACTTCAAAGGGATTCCTGAGTGATGCAACCTCACTAGCAGCTTCCGAACTTTGAACATCATCCGCGGACGTCAGCATCTTGGCATTCATCTCGTCAATGTCTACAAGCCGCAGCTCAGCTGATGGAACGTTTCCTCTCACCACGCCCAAGTAGGGTGGATTTGAAGCGGTGAAATTGACGTTGTGAGAGGCGTCATGACTCTCCAGAACGTGGGCGCTTTCCGGTAGATCCTCTGCTACGGCCATATCCAGTTCCCTAGCGACTCCATGGTGTGCGCCATGCTGTAGGAGCAGCTCTCGAATTGCATCATGTTTCTGCTTTTCAGCGAGATCCAGCGCCGTTGCTCCCCCCCAAGCTGTCAACGGACCCTCAAAGTCACTCGTATTGGTGATGGTCGCGTTGACTTCCGCGCGGTTACTGAGTAGCAGCTGAGTTGCAGAGAAATTCCCATGAGAGACCATAGAGTGAAGCAAAGTCATAGGACCTATGCGTCGGTTGGGGTCAGCTCCATGCTCTAGCAAGAGCTGTGCAAGCTCCAAGGGGCCATTCAGAATAGACATCAGTAGCAGGGGATACTCCTCCTGCACGTCTCCAGTATACTGGCAACAACTTCTCGCCGATAGGTTAGGTTCTGCGCCATACTGTAAGAGTATCCGGGCTGTCCGGAATTGTCCCCGTGCGAAATAGATTACTGGATAGTACATCTGGTCGTGGTCACTTCCCTCCGCCTCGATGACATGGTTGGGGTCGGCGCCATTCACTAATAAAAGCCTCACGAGACTCGAGATACCCTCGCTTACGGTGTAACGAAGCATTCCGGAACTATCCACCCACAACAGAAATCGAATTATTAATTCGAAACCAGTATCAGCCACCCGTTGCAGTTGTGTTGGCTTTGATCCAGTCTTGCCTTTCATTTGGGTTGCCTTGTGGAGAAGTTGACGGGCCGCGGCCATGACTTGCTGATTTGCGGTGCTATCATCAACCTCAAGAGTCGAACTGGAGACAATGTCGACATCGTCATCCAGGAAATCACTCAGAATCTTTGAATATGTTGGGATCTCGTTTGAGTCTTCCTCTGCCATCTCGTTCAGCACATGACTAACTATTATCTCGCAACAAGCCTCCGCTGCCAAATGATTTCCTGTCCAGCCGTTTTCAAGATCTGTTTCGCTGCCAGCTATCTCCTGAAATAGCAAGGGGACGGCTACATCTCGAAGCATTGAACGCCGGACTTCCCGGGCAAACTCGTCGAGCCCATGAACGCCGCTGGCGGTCAACTTCTGAGCAACTTCATGCATTTTATCAAGTCTCTGAGTTGCTGCAGTGTCGGCGAGCTTCTTCAAAAGAAGGTTCAGACATTCCAAGCGGCGCTCAGACGTATTTTCTGATACACTGTAGGCACTTCCATGACGTTCTTGTTCTATTCCAGAGGTTATCCATTGGAGTATTGTCTTGCCTTCTCGATCTGTTGCCCCAATGTCATCACCCCGGCCAACAATTTGAGTGAGGAGTCTTGGGATTCCGCAAAACGCGGCAACCAAGATGTTTGGTAAACTCAAATAGCGCAAGTCGTCGGGAGATATGGCTTGGTATATTGAAAACCAAGAGCGGAAACGCTTGGTTCTCGTGTCCACCAGTTCCAATGCAGTTGCTGATAATGACACAAAACCTGCAGAATCACAATCTTCAAGGTGGTCGAACCAATAATTTGCTGAATATTCCAGAAAGGAGTGCTCGGTGGTATAACAAGCAATTCGATTCTCAATGTATGTGCCACTTTGTCCATCCTTAGTCTGTATCTGTTCAGCTTCGTAGACATCAAACATCAAATAGGTCATACAGGCTGCGGCGACGTGGCGGCTCGTTTCTCTGAGTAACAGTGAATGAATCCAGCGCTCGGAGCTCGGTGGGTCCGCAGCATCGTCCTGTATGAGAAACTTCCAGGCCGTCTGATGGATCAACAAGACCCTGGATTTGACAACGCTAATGAACAGACCACAGGCGCTGGTGACCCAGTCTTTGAAGCGATGCTCTGGCACGATGTCGAGGTCTCTGTATGATCGACTGGTGCTCTGGATTGCAATGGCCACGCTCAACTCCCTTAGACTCAGTGGTTGTTTCGCCGAGACGACAAATGCCAGAATCTTCCTGGCAGCGTCTCTGTCCTTGCCTCTGCTTAAAATCCGTTCGTAAACTTCCTCAAGCGTTCGAGGCAGAGTGCCGACAAGCGTCTCAAGGCTCCGCTTAGTGATTCTATCTTCATGTTCGAGCTGATCCAAGATAAGACTTGCCCATAAATAAGTTCGGTTTGGCACGTCTAGGAGCTGTTTCTCTAGCCACGCTCTCTCAGAATCGTCCAGTTGCAGACCGCGCGCAATTTCTTTCACTCTGATGATGATATAGGTATTTATCTCGGCCTCGATTAATTTGTTTTCCTCCCCGGCAATGCGAAGTTCCTGAAAACCCGTCACGATCCACCCAAAACGACGCTTGATTTCGAGCTCTGGACGACTAGTAACGAGAAACTTTAGCTTTTGTAATTTTCCGCTGCTGTCTGAGATCTTCGCATGAAAAGACTTCAACTTATCAATGAGAGTCAATTTGTCTGATTTCTCGCATTCGTCCAGAGCATCGAGGACAAGTATAATTTCTCCGCTTCGTGGGTCGCTCGCAGCATCCAGGAGAATTTCCCACAAGTCGCTAAATGAGCGAAGCAACTTGGTTTGATCCTTCTTCTCCACCTGCTTGATAAAGTACGGGAGTAGCTCCATCCTCTGGAAGAAAAGCTGATGAAGCAAAGCCAACATGGCGTCCAATAAACTGTTTGGTTGATGACCTTCGTCTTTGAAAAAGAAATAGCACGTGGTCCGGGTTTTCGTGCCCTTCAATTCATGATCAATGAGAGACCGGCACAGAACTGATTTTCCACAGACAGGCTC
>PVPY01001015.1:0-67922 GCA_002982035.1 Fusarium algeriense | reverse complement strand
CTCTTTCCCTTGACTCACCGACATTGGAACCTGTTCTTGATAACATCTTTTAAACGCCACTCAGTTCATTCGACCAACGCTGGCATTCTGAGCACCCACGAAACCCTTCAAAGAGGACGAATAATGGCAAACAACATCGATTTTCAAGTGAAGTATTGATCAATTGCCTGTTTGTGAACAAAGAAACAATACAGGGGGCTCAGAATAGCTGATTTCTGCAGAGGTCGCAAACCGGATCTACGTTGTCTCCCCAGCAAAGGCCTGCCTGGATTGCGAAAGATGGCAATACCGGCAACACTCATTGTTCAATCCAAACTGATTTGCTTGACAATCGATATTGTACTGCTTGTTCAAACAGGACACTAACAAATCTCATACGCGTACGGATTTCTTGGAACGTGACATGGCAATCTGTTTGATCGCGACGCAAACAACGAGTGCAAATCAACAAGACTACAACCACCACGACAATCACAAGCAAACAAACGTCGCCATAAGCGAGCGCTTGTCGCAAGCCTCACATTTTTTTACCTCCAGATATTATTCACTCATTTGGTCCAAACATGAATGCCAAAACACAACTCATTCCGTCGAAGAAAGCAATATGTGTGTCAGGGCGTTGTCCAAAACAACGATCACAAACTTCTCAAACAAGATATGAATTGTTTCGTTTGCTAGCCTTTGAAATGTCAGATTTGTTTGTCTGTTCGGTCTATAAATTGAGGTCCATCTCCCCCTTCCTGCACCATGTTCTCAACGCTGTTCATCCTCCCCTGATCCCACTGAGTACCAGATCAGCGATCAACAGAACACACTAGCAGTACCCATCCTCCACCGCTGGCCCTCAAGTCAAGCAATACCCATATCCACACTAACTGAACAACAAGTCTTTACCCAAGCACGGTAAGTTATCATCTTTTCCCACCCAAACCCCAGCTGACAATACGACCAGCCTTGCACCACTTCAAGCAGTGCACGCCAGCGCTACATCACAATGCAACGAACTCGTCTCCAGAACGAAATCGACCGAACCATTGACAAAGTCAAGACGGAACACCGTACCGCTGCCAGAATTCGCAACAAGCGAAACAACAACTGGGCCAACATCCGAGCAATTGAGGCTGAAATCCTCGAAGGTCAAAAGACTATGTTTCATCCTCAAGCCAATCGGGATGATCAGTTCAAGTCCTTGGAGGACCTGGAGGTCAAGATGAAAGAGAACCATGACGAAGCTTATAGTTGTCAGGATCAGTTGGACAAGATCTACACCAGGGTGGTGAAGCTGATCCACAAGCAGGTCGAGCTTGAGGCTGAGTTGGAGGGTCTTGGCGGCGAGTGAAGTTCTTCGGCCGTGGTCAATGGCGAGGGGCTGAATGGAACGGGTGTTGGACCTCGACGAATAGTGGTGTTAGGAAACCGCCTTAAAGGTACTTTTGAGACTATAATTTGAATATCTCTCAACATTATTATGAAGCTATATGACGAGTGATGTCTTGCGCGACAGGCTCATGATGATGCAACTGTAATGTAGTCTGGAGATGAGCCATGGAGGCAACATGAGATTTGAAAATCTGAGATTCCAAAATCTCATCATATTTGGCGGCAACGAATACATATCCTCTATCGGAGAGGTCGCTTTTAAGCAAAGACCTAGTGTCTTGCCTATACTAACGCTACTATCATTTGATATCGAGCAGCCGCGAGTGACTCCCCGAGCAGAATAATGCTGCCAAATATCGGGGTCATTGGTGATGATAGCATTGACCCGTAGAAGCGAGCTTGGTGATGCGAGTGGTAAATCGTGTTTTCAGACTGCTTGAGCAAGTAACCGAGCCTCGGTAAGTTTCCCGACCTTAGGTGGTTATAAAGGGTAGCTATAGACGATGACCTGGAATTAACCATGGAATATAATTCCAATTGTTCGCCTTTTCAAGCACATACGACCATACCTATCAGAGAACTCGGGATCCCGTCCGCTCTCCCATAGATAAGCTGATAAGGGGCGGATTAGTAGTTGGGTCGGTGACGACCAGCGAATCCCCGCTGTTGTATGTTTTTGCTGACCTTTTTAATTGACATATGTGTATGTAGCTTATTTTTTGATTTTTTATGTTTGTTCTGTTGTTTAGGTCAATTCATTGTTGCGTTCAGTCAATGAAGAACACATCCCGCGGAGAGGTTCAACTGTTTATCTCTCCTGATCGACCCAATAAAACCTATCGTGACAGAACAAGAGATTAAATAAACTCTCGATTGTAGAATTTTTCTTGATTGTATTTCGTGCAGCAGTGTCTTGTGCCAGCGGCCTGCGAGGTCTTGTCTCGAATCCAAGTGTCGTGGAAGCACTTCTTTATTTCGGAACACCTAGTCTCGAGCTGGTACCATTACAGAAAACACAACGACTTTTAAAGAACAAACGATCATACATGAGCGATGATCACTTTCATGATAAATACAGTTGACGTTCCAACGCACTGAGCTTTTTTTCCTCATCGCAGCGAAATCCTGCAAACCCTTCGACAGCCAACCGAACAATCCACCTTTCGTCGAGCTTCCCATCTTGACAACCAGATCAGATTCAATCAACGTTTCTAACATGTCTGCACCATCTCTCAGAGTTAATACTGAACTGGCTACAAAGATGGCCGAAATGCGCGAGGTTCAACCCTCAAAACTCAATCAAGTCGTTGAACAAGTCTACAAAGATCGATGTAAGTTGGCCCAAGAGCGCGTCGACTGGAATAACAAGACTAAAGCACTACAAAACCAAGCGCAACGCTTGATATCCTCTATCGGCGAGAATACATTCAAGACTGACTCGACTATCGAGGTTTTGATGGATATGCTTGGTGAAGTCGAGAGGAAGATCAAAGCCAATGGTTGGTATGAGCTCACAGATGAGTATAAAAATGAGGATCGGAGACTTCGCATGATGGAGAAGGCTATCAAGGTCGAGTATGATACTTGGCTGCGCAAGCATCTTGAAGAGAATGCGGTCCGGTATAGTCGCATGCGTGAGGAGGTGGAGAAGATGGTTCCCAAGGATGCTGAGATCATACGGCGATATGTCCGACTCCAGAGGAACAACGACGAATTCAAGATAAAGGTGGCTCGCATTGTTGCTAATTTGAACTAAGAGAATGGGCCATGTCGGCTGGAGACGCGTGCCCATTGTTGTGTTTGTGATTAAAATTGCAAAAGATGAGCAATTCGGTGCGGTGGGTATCCCAAGTTGCACTGGCTTCCTAAGTAAGTTTGGTATTGTCATATTTTTTCTACCCTTGCTTTTCATTTTTTCTTAGAATTGCCTTGGTTGAAAGAACATTTCCCCGCGTACTCCTCCATGTGAGCCTCAGTGACAGATTGGGAGGATCAGAAGAAGTGGCTGTGGTGAGATTATAATTGGCAATCTGTGTTAAGATTCATTTGAGCTGCTGCCGACTATCAATCAATCATCGTAACGTCGATACTATGCATGAGAGGAGTTTTTCTGATCCACGATCACATGCCCTTGGGGCTCCTTGGCCAAGTCGGATGTTCCCAAAGATTTAGCAGTTGCAGAGTACCCAACATGCCACCGCCATTGAAGGTACGTTAGAAAAACAAAAACCTATATACTCTGTAACTACTATCGTAACCTGAAGTTGATCATATCCGAGACGTCGACCGTGGATCTCATGATAAACGACTCTGTTTGCTTCAACCCACCACTTTCTTGCGGCCCCATCTCAAAAAGGTTCGGCCCGACCCTTTGAAGCTAAATCCAAGATTAACGAATCATAGAACGATATAAATCCACATTCAGGAAAGTGACCGCCATTGAGTGGAGTGGGAGTCGATTAGCGAGGGGCGCAGCTTTGTTTCCCATGACCTAATTTTGTCCGGCTCATGCTTGTCATCTTGCCCGTACTCAAAATCCTCAGGTCCAAATATTAGTAATTAGAGGAAGTAAATTACTCGGAAAAAAATCTTACAAAGGAAATATCAATAAATATTTATCTGTTTAATAACGATAGGACATCATACATTAAAACTCCCTGCTCTAAGGAAACTGGAGAATTCGTTGCGGCATTCAATGACAAAGCCACCTTGGCGCCCATGCACCCCGTAAGGAACGCCCCAGCTCACTTGGAGTCAATTATTTCTTCACCAACACCAACTTGCTTCTCTTGCATCTTACACCACTTTTTGGATAGCAACGGCAATTACAAGAGGTGCCGAGATTGATCATAGCCTTTGTCCAGGAATCTACAGATACAATACCGGAACCTGGGGCAGTCAGGAGGGTCCTTTCCTATGCAGGGCCTAAGCAGCCGGCGTCATTGGGTCGATTCCAAACAGCCCCAAGTGCGTGTCAAAACTATATCAGTTTCCCCTGCTTTCGACTCGTGGTTCATATTGCCGTCTATACGTTGTAAATGGAAATAATCTACGATCCGCCAACAAGCTTTAGACTAAACTAGCCTAGTGACATCCATGAGGCGTTCCTCCCGCCTTCCGTTGATGCCCCTTAACACTACCTTCGACTGCGGTGCACGGAAAAAGCTCATAGCACCTGGGTAGAGAACCTTTCATGATACAGATACATCCGCACAGTGGACGAGATGTTGAACTCGATCATCAGAGATAGCTGGATCCTTGCCAACACGATTCAAGATGATGTTGCGCCTGGTCCCCTGTGAGTTGAGTGGTGAGGAGGGATTGGGAATGGATAGACTTGCTTTTTGATGTTGATGTTTTGTTTTCGGAGTTTTGTTATTATTATAGACATAGCGGGCATATAGGACTCAGGACTATTGTTTCTTATGCATGTAAACCTAGTACGGTGATGTCTATATGTGATCTATCTTACGCATTGCTTCGCCTCCTCAAGGCTATCCTAGGCCTCCATTTTCCACCACATGATCAACTCTAGACTAAGACCGCATCAACTCAAGAGCACTATTCGAAGTGTCCGGCATCAAACGATGCTCTTTCCTCTTCAACTCAACCATTTTATGAACGGCACCTGCAGCGTAAACGGCACAAACAATAATGCTGACGACACTATACGCAGCAATCAACCCTGTAGACGCACCAGATAATTGTAAACCTATACCACCGTTAACAATACCGACAATCATGATACCTCTGCCGTACCAAATATGCCCATAACTGATTGTTGTCCGTCGCTGGTACTTGACGTAATTTCTGTGATGCATCCATCCCAAGACCGGCTGTACGATCATCAAGATACATACTATCGTCCCGAGGATAACGTGAGGTTCATGGAACCACTACAGCGGGTTAGCAATTGTCGTCGCATGCTGTACACCACTTACATCTCCGCCACGATCTGCAGCGACCTTACCGATACCAAAGCCAATCCACATCCCTACAAAGGCGGTTATCTGCCACGAAGCGTGAATAATCCATTTCCCAAGCAAGGGCATAAGAACAGAGCCAATGGGAAATCCGACGAGGAAGACGACTGCCATGATAACGCCATGGGCTGAGCCGGTATGATCCTCGCCTCCTCCACCACCAGAAACAGCAGAGTTATCGGTCGGGAGAGTAGTGGATGAGTTGATGAAAGGGTTGACTGTACCGCTGACAATAGCCTTGGAAAGATCAACAGAGAAACTATCCGTTCCATCATGTTCATCGAAGTCGGCACTTGCATCTCTTGTATCCAGAGGACTACCCGTTTTCCAGGCACTGATCCAATGGCCAGACCCTTTCAAGACACTTGCATCTTTCCAATATATATCAGCCACCATCGTCTTATTCGATACGCCGCTTCCGTCAATAAGCTTGATGTCGCTCATATCCTCATATATCGGCATGCTATGGCCATGTCCCTTTCGTGTACTCAAGGTCACATTCCCCGAGCCGTCTTGGTAGATAACAAGCATAGTCGAACCGCTCATCCGGGACCCGGTACCGAGAGCGATCCATTGATACGTGGTAGGCGCTTCGAGGCGGATGTAAAGGTTGCTAGAGGCGGAAGAGGTCGAGGATGGAACAGCCCAGCTGTAGCAGATTTTGCTTGACGCTGCATCACAGTAGGACGCTGGGGATGCTTGTGCTAAAGTGGCGACTAGAGAAAACATTATAAGTCTCTGCTCTGTTCGTGTATTATTAGTAGTGAAGGGTTAAGACCTACGTAGTGCCAAGAAGAAAGCAAATACAGTGTTTATAGGACTATTCATCTTGAACGAATCAAAGCAAACGAATTGCAAGAGAAACTATAAGCCAGAAACACGGTTTAAATGTTTTGGAAACGCTGTCATACTATTTACCTGGGTTGGTTTCCTCTTTATATCCTGTGCCGCCTCTTGTGAAGCCTGGTAATCTACTTCCACGAAACCATTCCAAGCCACAAAGCCAAGCCTACGTAACCCTTCAACAGTCTAGGTTAGCCTACAAGAGCTTCCATGACATGGCATATCCAACCATCCAACCACAGCTCTCACAATTCTGATGACCAACTTCCAGACCGTCGATGGGTCAGCCTCATCGAATCCTAAATTAAGCAATCTTGCGTTCAACTGCGGAGGATTCTGTCTGTGCGTTCAGGGTCCCTGCCAAGAGATCTCCAGTTCTTGGCGCCACGAGGGTTGAATTGTCCCCATGGGCTCATTTAAAGATTCGTTTAACATGCAGACTTACGTGGCCGAGGGACAATACAACTTGATCGGTTCATTGAATGATGATGGCTAGGTGAGCAGCGCGTTTCAGAGTCTACATAGAACATTCCAGACCACTGCCAGAGGGCGTTTTTCCGACATACGATATTTTACTCACAGTTAAGTCTAATGCCAAGTTCAACCGCAAGATTCTCTCCACAAAAGAAAGGTTCAATGAAGCCTAAATAATTCAAGTCACAACTATTGCGAGTTTGCTGGTTCACCATCCCATGGAGTAATAAAATAGTTTGTCAATAAAAATGACCAAGTATTTTATTATTAACTGCCTTCGCAGCCGAAAGCTTGTTCTTATGGCTTTCTCCCTCCAAATGCCGAATGCATGGGGTGATTTTTGCAGAAGGTGATCTGATGGTGCACGTCACGCCCGTGATTTGATAGGCTGCGTCAGCCACGTTCCAGAGTTTCATTTCATCACTTGGGCTCCGTCAGCTGGGGGAGCTTGCGCGTTCATCAGTTCGTATTTTATTGCTTTTTTCGTTTTTTTTTCTCAGGACTGATAATTTTGCGGAACCCATTTACAGCGTAACACTAATGATGTGCCGAAAAAAAGCTGCAACACCAATTCCAATTACTTGCCCTCCATAGGATCCCTGGCTCATGGGAAACAAGCGCTCTGTCAAGAGGCTCGGAGAAAGTTGGCAAGAAAACAATAGAGACTTGAAGTGATGCTGTTGGAAACCTGAAGTGAAAATTTTCAGCGATTATTACATCATAACTGACATGTTACTCGCATTATTTCAAGTTATTTCTGGCTTAGAGCACATGCTAACTTGATCCCTACCCATCTTTAGTCTAAATTCATGAATCACAGACCAGTGGCTTGCTCTACATGAGCCATGTTGTCAACAGAGGTATGCATGGTTCAGCTCGTGGCGGTGCAGAAAAGATTCTTTCGCAGCGTTGAGGTTATATCATGCCAGATGTTCCCCTAAGTCAGTACCTTTCGTTGCTGTATTACAGCAACTCCAGAAGTCTTTAGACTGGTAACGAACTGTATTATTGCAGTTCTGACGTGAAAAATTCTGTCGCCCGATACGGTGTCCGCCGTTATCTTTGTCGCATGTTGGTGAGCTAGTCTGAGAAGCTTGTTTGCGTGAGTTGTTGGGGCCTGCTGCAGGGATCGATAATTGAGGGTCGGAGGCTTAGGTTTGGAGATTGATAAAGAGAAAGAGGTCAACAGATGAATTGCCGTCATACAATTAAACAGACAATTGTCGAAAAACCCGAAGGGTAGACGCTGTTCTTGGAAAATTTCATGTTAACCATGTTCAGACTTGCCAGTCTGATCAGATTGAAGGTTAGACAAGGATTGATTTGCGCGTTTCGCCTTGTGTCATACACGCTGATGACCGGAGGAATGTTAGTCCGGTCACCCAGAACCATCATTTCTTGTATGCTGGGTGATCAGCTTTTGTTACAAAACACCAATCAATCGGATCTCTCAATGGCGCATAGCACTAGCTCTTTAATAATGACTATGGCGCTTTTCGATGCACATCTCCCCATTTGCATCGCGTAACTGCCAATTGCTCCTTTCTGCCAGAGATTGCCAGCTGCATTTCTTCTATAGCTATCAAGCTTACAACCGTAAAGAAAAGGATATCTTAAGAGAAAATATGAATTTCTAAGAGATATAAGTTCCCTGGTTTAATTACTTTAATTAATTTAAAGTAAAACTTTATAATATCTTACCGGAGTGCATAAAATAATACATTAAAAATCTGGAAAACGCAGCCTTATCCTGCGGGCGGCCTATCTGAACGCAGAATGATGCAACGCAAATCAACTGGGCTGCCCATAAACATATCAGTTGCACGACCCAGGATGGAGTTGCAAAAGTCGTAGATAAATTTCGGGCTGCGAAATGGCTGGTTCACAGCCTACCAGAATGCCATTGCCGGGGGTCATGGGCTTATGTACAAGAACGCCTACTGGGCGAGGTTATGCACCATTATCTGCACTGCCAACGGTTGAAAACGCCACCAATTTTTTGGGGATGACCCCCGACAGAAAATGCCTTGCATAGCCATATCGACCGATTGACTCATCCAAGGCGCTTTGTAGTTTCTCTTTCAACTTCCTCGAAGGATAATATCTCTTCCTTGCATTATCAGAAACTCCTACAGCTACCCTCTCGCTTATACCAACAGGCCTGGGCTATGGCTGAAGCACTAGGTGTAGTCGCGAGCGCGATTGCAGTCATCCAGATTTCGCAACAAGTCATCAAGCTCTGCAAATTCTACATTGAATCACTCAATTCCGAAGCACCTTCTAGCTTACGCGCCGTTCTAATCGAAGTCTCCACAGTCAAGTCCGTTCTCGAGGGCTTGGAGTTCTTATCGACATGCGACACCTTCACCCCCGCCTTGCAGAACCGCCTGGCGGCTTCCGACGGCCCTGTTGAAGGATGTAGAGCCGCGATGATAGCACTAGAGAAGCTCTTCCCTAAAGACTCGGTTCAGAATGGGCAGAATACTTCGAAACGGCAGAGAGTCCAAGTAACATTAACAAAATTAGCATGGCCTTTGAAGCAGGGCCGGGTTCAGGAACTCATTGAGCAGATCAGAAGCCACAAGGCTGGCATTCAGCTCGCGCTGACGACAGAAGTTACGTAAGTGTTCATCTTCGAAATATAAAATCATCTTTGAAAGAGCGAAATGAAACCGAAGATACTACTTCTCTTGAATCTCCAGGTCAAATCCTTTACAGTCGTTAGGAGATTTGGATTTTGAGACGTATTCCTCAAGACGTCAGAGCTCCATTTGGACATTAGAGTCATTTCAATGATGGTTACATATCTCGCTAGACGAGACTAATTCACGGAAAAAATAATAAAGCTCCCCTGCTAACCGGGAGTAAATTTTAGGAAGGACATCAAAGATATCAAAGCAATTTCTGAAGAGATTCGCTCCATTCTGACGGGTAGGAGACTCCAAGCAAGCTGATTACCGTTGCCTGACTGACATTTCATAGAAGATCAACGCTACAAAGTCTACAACTGGCTAACGTCGACCGATCCTTCACCCCTTCACAATCGATCAAGGCAACTTTATGAACAAGGAACCGGAAGTTGGATGCTTCGATCACCACACTGGACCGAGTGGCTGGTCTCGAATATCCGATGCCTTTGGGTCCACGGTATCCCAGGTGCTGGAAAAACCATCCTTGCGTCGTGGTTGATCGAACAAGTCCAGGATCATTGCGAGCAGTCCTCAAAAATGAATGCACCATGTACGAGCACTTATTACTACTGTTACTTCGGTCATCACCAAGACGAGACGGTACCGTTTCTGAGATGGATCATCGCTCAGCTTTCACGTCAAGCAGGAATTGTTTCTGGTTTTGTGCACGATCTTTTCAGACGGGGTGGAGAGCCAAGCATTCAGGAACTACTTGACTCGCTAGAGCAAATCCTCCAGGTCTTTGGCAGCGTATACATTGTGATCGACGCTGTCGACGAGAGTAACACTCGTCAAGACCTACTCGAAGTCATTCATACTCTTGTTACTGATCCACGATTTTCTAATATCCAGATCCTTGTCACGAGTCGAGAGTACATCGATATCGAACGAGTAATGGAAAAAATATCTGTCTCCGTACCAATGTCAAATGAACTGGTTGAACAGGATATCCGGATTCACGTCCAGTCAATCCTACGATCGAATCGAAAGTTCCAGCGCTGGTCGAGTGATCTTCTCAAGGAGGTTGAAGAGGCTGTTTCCACTCATGCAAAAGGAATGTATGTACTCGCCCACACTGATATTATCACTCTGCTTACAGGGATCTAGGTTTCGGTGGGCCGTTTGCCAGCTGCATGAATTGCAACGCTTAAAAGGCGAACGCTCTGTTGTCAGAAATGCTCTAGCTACACTTCCAAAAGACTTGGATGAGACTTACGAACGGATCTTCCTACGAATACCACAGGAGGATTGGCAATTTGTCTCTCATGCTTTTCAGTGGCTTTGCTTCTATGGGGAGCTCGGCCCTCCTGAAAATGGCACTCCCTCTGCTCTTCTTCTGGAAGCAATTGACAGCAGTACGGCACGGACAATAAGCCCGAACCCCCATGTCCTCTACGATTCAGAAAGATTGCGGGAGCTTTGTGGATGCCTTATCAACAGTTTGGGGGATTCTATATCATTCGCGCACTACACTGTCAAGGAGTACCTGGAGTCAGGTCGAATAGGAGAAGGAACAGTCTCCTTCTTTTCTACAGAATGGGCCAAAGTTCTGTCCACATGCTTGGGCGTTGTATTGCTTCAGGCACAGATGTTCGCATCGAGCGATCTAGAAGACCTCAAAACGGCAAGCCCTACTCTATATGACAAAGAAGACGTATGGACAAAGCTCATCATCCATTCTGCCTTCCATACAATAATCTCGATAAGGAGATGGGGACAAGAAATATCTACGAGTGACGACTTTTTTGGTCGGGTGAAGGCACTCCTAGATCCTTCTACACAATACCTCAGGCACCTCGACGAATTTTGTGGCTCCAAATGTTCTGAGATATGGGATGATATATTCCCAATTAACTTTGAGGAAATGGCTTGGACCATCGTTTGGAAAGAATCCGCGAAAGATCATGGTGTGTCTGTGTTGCTGAGCCTGTTGTTTATAACTGGCAATCTGGAATCACCCATATTATCCAGACTGTTTCGGGAGGCAGATCTCAAGGCACTTTTCAACAACAGGATAGCGCTGCAAAAGAATGTGTTTACTTTTACTTATCTCGGCGAAACGGATTTTGAGGTTAATGACGGAAAAGAATACGAGTTTAATGGGTCACTCATGGAAGTCATGAGTCAATTAGTGGACAATCACCGGGAGAGTTTTCGCAGCTTACTAATTAATTACACCCGCTTTTACAACCCATCTACGACTCTTACATATTTTATAGGACACCATATGTCAGAGTTCGGGTCGCAATCCACCTGTGAAGAGA
Organism: Fusarium algeriense; assembly: GCA_002982035.1. NCBI lineage: Eukaryota > Fungi > Ascomycota > Sordariomycetes > Hypocreales > Nectriaceae > Fusarium > Fusarium algeriense. Next base: position 56,288 of record PVPY01001015.1, on the reverse strand, counting down.
GTACCTTCTTCTGTCCAGTCCGACATTTATTGGAAGCTGGAGCACAACCCAATCTCCCAGGATATCGCCTTGCTCCACTGCAAATGGCTGTCGCGGCCCGGGACTTGGAAGGGATTCGATTACTACTTCATTTCAGGGCCGATCCAAATTATGTCGGGGATCCAGTCGGCGTTATATGGCCAACAAACAGCTTGCTCGCCGAGTTCAATAGGTTTCAAGGAATATCACCACTTTCCATTTGCAGAAGCTGTGATTGTGTGTACCCGGAAAGTGATTACAGAAAGAAGGCAAGAGAACCGTTTCTAAAAACTATTGAGCAGTTGCTTCTCAACTATGGTGGAAGGGAGTTCCAACTGGAACAGACAGAGCCCGTTACGGAATAGATAGACAGAATTGGGTTGGGATTCGCCACTACCCTTACCTTTGGCCAAGATTCAGAGGATTAGAAGAAGGCGAGACTTTTTTTTTGAGATAGAAGGAGAACATGAAATATAGGTTCATGCAGCCACATGATTGTCTAAATGTCTGGCGTGCAATCTCAGTCTGGACTTCGCTATTGCGATTGTACCTTTACAACGAGCCTTCTTCAGTTACGCGGAAAGATTTACTCCGCGGCCGTAAATCGAGCGCAGCTGCAAAGCGTCGAGAGACCCTTAGATATTACACGCTATCTCAAAACTATACGGATCTTTCTTCAAGCATGGTGCAGTCTTAGAGCACGTTGGCATCGCAGCAGGCCAGGGCCGTCAACCGATGGTACTTTACGCCCAAAGAAAAAGCCCCGGAATCAATCAGGCGCCCCATGAATGTGGCCTCTAACAATACCGGGTACTACAAGAAGTAGGTTTCAAATGTAGTTAGGTCCCTGACTAACTCAGCCGTGGATAGCGACTGGACTGCAATGGGGCTTCGAGATTAGGGTTCGGGACTTACCGTCAATCTTGAGCTCAAGAGGGAATAGTCACGATTAGGAAGCGTCACATGTGAGCGAGCTGAAGACCCTGACTTTAGCGGCAAAGACCGAAAGATACAGCAAAAAGATTGGCTTATGAGAATGGCAAAAACATACAACAGCGGGGATTCGCTGGTCGTCACCGACCCAACTACTGATCCGCCCCTCACCGGCTTGACTATGGGAGAGCGGACGGGATCCCGTATTTTCCAGTGGGTATGGTCGTATGTGCTTGTTTTGCTACAGTCTAGGCTTATTACCCCGGGGTTTTGACTCAATCGCGAAATTATAGGCTGGAGCAATGGACCAGTAGACGATGTTCTTCTACGGTGTGGTTGCGGCCGAGAACTTCTAGGTGAGTGGCGCTTGGAAGCCATTTCTTCTAATACAGAAGTCAAGAGATACTGCCACTAAAGTGGAGATTGAAGTCGTGATGAAGCCGATGAGGGTCTTCAAACTGAAGCCTGTAATCGTTTGTACGAAATAAATCGACAGTGTCTTCGGCCGCGGCTCGTGCAACGCAGGGCTCGAGAACTGGCCCGGAAACTACTGCATAGACTGTAACGCTTTCTGTGCATCAACTGTCTTCCTTAATGCTATGCCTCCACGAAGGAGTCAGTCTATGTCGAAAGCGACCAAGACGAAGAGGATTTGTGGAGAAAATTTGGGTATGGCGGCCTTTTTCCCAGTCGTGTCTCGTGGCTGGTACAGCGCCACTATGAAGAATCGGAGTCCTTTCTAAGAGGCCGTGAACTATATCGCATTCGTTCGTTCGTTCACCTGTTCCCTTTGCACCATCCTCCGGTCCTCCTTCTCTTTTGTTGCTTACGACGGTTGCAATTGAGGTTTTGCTGTGACCTGGGTGGTAATAGTTGCGGCTATTCTTTCTGAATGTACTCAAACTTTCTTGTAGACGCTAGCAACAAGCCGCAACTGCGACCTTGTGACGCTTACAGAACATTAGGGAAGATACCTAGCAGTATCGAATGGGACAGACGAGTGTCAGGTATAGAGAAAACCTTGAAATTTGGTAGCCAAATCGCAGTAATATGGAGATGATATGATGAATTGGTTTCTGCTGTCGTCGATTTAGCGGCTGGATACAAAAGTGTACACGCCCTTTCGACAAACATTAGTTAAGAATTACATCTAAATCCAGTTTTTCATGTCGATGCGAGTATATAATATCATTAAAGTAAGGTGATCATAAGATTCTATAACCATGACAGTTCTTAGCTAACACAGCCTTCTTTACGCTCAACCAACTCTGAGAATTAGTGGTCCATTAATCTGTCTCTGGTCGGATAGTCTCCAGATGTCTGTCCATCCCAAGCAACATTCCTTGAAACAGTAAAGCGCATAGTGTCTGTACCAATACATCAGGTGAACTGATGCTCGCAGAACATCAACAGAAGTTGAAGCTAAGGAGCGATGTGAACGAAACGCTATTGAATTGTCCGGTTATAAATGAAGTTGATGAATCGAATGTAAGTTTCTATTCTGGGGTAAAGCTCTCTTCATCACCATGGGTATTATTATACTTTCATTCTCTAGATGAGAATATTTTGCTTTTATTTCGCTACTTTCTCTTTTTTCTTTGTTACTTCGACCAGGCCAAGATTGCGACCAGCGCACTCTAAGGCGATTGTAACGCTAATCTTAGTGTCCAGAATTCAACGATATTTATACCAAACATATAGAGTGCCTTATATAATCAAGAGTGCTACATTCCCATCACCCCTGTTTCTTCAGTCTCTCAACCGTATATGTCAGTAAAATCAATCAATCGACAGACTCGCAAGAAACTTGTCGTACTGCAACTTGGCCAATTTCCTGACTTTATATTCAGGCTCCCAGGTTGTATCCGTACGGGTGTTGGGAAATCCAACCCACTGACAATGTAGAAACCACTGCCCACGCCTGAAGCCTTTTGCAAGAATCTTAAAGATGTGGTACCGTTTTAATCTGGTGGCACGACTGCGTCCACCTTTATTGGCCCAGTACTCCAGGAGCGTGTCCTCTGCTGTCTCCTGGAGGACAGCCTCAGGCTCCCATGTTGGTACGGGGTGAACTCTCCATTTGACGAGAATTTCGACTGTGCATTGAAGTTGGTTGGTTCTGTGGTTCAAAAATTCCTCGATCTCGTGCTGTCGTCCGTGGACATTTGGTTGGTTGTTAATTGAGGATGACATGATGTACAGATAAGAGTAAAAGGGGTATTCTGTCTGATGCAGTGAGTTGAGTGAGTAATTGCAAGTGGTAAGTTTGAATGCTAGTTGTAGAATAAGCTTCTATGGTTCATCCACTCACCATATTCTTCGCAGTCGGTTTGGGCGTTAGGCCAACTTTATATGATATACAATGAAATATCTTATCTATAGCGTCCAGGAAACAGCGTATTGAACAGAATGAAAGTAAATGTTGGAAGAAAATATCAGTTCTATTCAACAGTTCGTGCTAAACATAAGTCATTGAACATATCGTTGTTCCTAAATTTATCTAACAGAACAATAGGCGCTTAGTGTTTCTCTCTGTACCTAGTTCGACGGGTGGAAGATTTATGTTCATAAAGACGCCGTGGTGACCTTTGTCTGAACATGAGAACAATAGGCCTGATGGATACGAACATGATAGCGACAAAGAACTGCCGAGCGAACTCACCTCCCCCAGGGCTCAAAGAATGCTGCTGAACAGTCTAATTTGTTTCCTCGAACACATAGCTTTGTAACATTATGGGTCGTGACTCTTATCAGCTCCTGTTATATCAGCCTTGTGATGAACATGGAGCTTTTGTCTCAGAACCAAACTTGTGCTGGCCGGGCTGAAAAAGCAATGATAGCGACTAGGGCTTGAATTGTTCGATGGACAGTTATCGCTTCATGGTTAATTTCTAGAAGACTACGAACCATTAATTTTTCGGTGTTGTACCAGTGGGCTTGAAAACTAAACAGTCAAGGGGGCTCGGTGCGGCAGTAGCAACTCTGAGCTGAACCAAGGAGCGGGCTTGAATAGCCCCCGTTTGCAGCCTCAGATAATACATAGTGAGTTTTGGATCTTCTTTGGTTTGTGTTTGTTGTTCCAGATGATGGGATACACCAGGGTCAATGAGATAAAGCCAAGCCCTGGAAGATCAACATGCATATTACAGTTCTACTTTTTATATAGTTTAAAACGCTCTTAAGTAAAGTTATTTGGCCAATATAATTGCATCTCTGAATACCAGTTTGGTGAAAATTGATCAAATGCCCCTTAGCTGAAAACACTGGTCTTACGCTCCTGGGAAGGTTGAGATCACCACCCTAAATGACCCAACAAGTTTTCCGTCGGATTTCCCGTTCATTTCTGTAAGTATCATACCATTGACCGACCTCAATCTTTTATTCAAGCGAAATTGGTGAAGTCCTCGATCTTAAGGAGCCATTGGTTGTTCAGACACAGCCGATGCCGTGCCCAACACCTTCCCTTACATGGCCACTGAGCACGCTTCTTTTACCTGCAACGAACTGAGCATGTCCTGTCTGGTGGGAAAAGGGGTAACTACTCAGCTGACAGATTGTGTCTGAGCTTTTCGCTGGCTTCATTGCGAAGTGGCCTGGTCTCCGGGTGTCAGAAGACTTGAGATCTTGAATATGGTGGGGCGGGCAAATATAAACTTATCAAAGAAGATCATCATAAATTTTCTTAAATTATCAGAGCCTAATCCTAAGCTTATTTAAGTGCTTTACTTAGGATCGAGTTCTTGGGTTTTCTGACCTCCCCTTACCTGTGTACAATCTCGAAGCATGAGTGTGACAGGAGAAGCATCCACAAAGGAGACCTGCTGCAACTGTCGAGCTAGAACAGTGGCTTTGGAGCGATGTAATTGGCTCCCTGTGCGTAGAAGATCTGTAGATTGAGAATAAATCTCTAGAACATTGTCAGACACCCGGCTTCGGATGTCCATGTAGAGGTCACAGTGTCCCCGGCTGAACAAGAGGCCGCGATTCCACTACCGTAGGTTCGCAAGAACAATGCAAACTTAAAGAGGAGATAGGAGTTCACGTTCAAAATGCTGGAACAGTGGAGGTTTCCCGTCCAATATATACACCTCTTCATTGTTTTGATCCGGAAGATATCTCCTCAACTGACACATCTTATCAACAACCTCCATCTCATCGATCCCATCACAAACCTCCGACTCCGATATCCTATCATCAAAAGCACTTGAGATATCGGACTACTACTCTACTTCTTCACCGGATCTTCATGCTCATCATGGCTCCAGTCATGTCCATCACCTACCCAACCAAGATGTCCTCGGACATTCAAGAAGCCTTCAAGCAGCACAACGACCAATCCCTTGAAGAACGCGAGAAGCCACTCTTCGTCATCGACGTCGCTACCGTCAAAGACACCGTCAAAGAGTTCATTACCTCTATGCCGCCCACCGACAAGATCGATGTCGTCCACTTCGGTGCTATTAAGGCATGCGATGCCAAGCCTGTCGTTGATGTCTATGACCAGCTCGGTTGTGGTTTCGACTGTGCTTCCAAGGGTGAAGCCAAACCACTCGTCGATGGAGGTGTTGATCCTGCTCGTATCTCTCTCGGCAACTGCAATCTTCCCTCTAACGAACTTGAATGGGGTATCGAAATTGGTATTCAGTACTATGCCGTCGATAGCATGACACAGGTCCATGGTATGATCGACGCTGCCATTTGCGTTGCTGAGCGTACAGACGGCGACCTAGTCGCTATTATTGCCAACCTCAAGCCCTTTTGCCGTCTCGTCTCTTCTGGCAAAGGGTCCGACAAGCCTTTCTCCGCCAAGTTCGGCGTCGAACCAGAGCTGGCATTCAGCATCATTAAGGAAGCTCACTGCTACGGTCTCACTTTCGTCGGTCTTTCAGGCCATCCTGGTACCCAGAATCTCTCCAAGGATGCCTTTGTGCAGTTTGCCCAGCTTTTCCGGGGCGTGTTCGACCGTGTCCGCAACGAACTCGGTATCAACATGTCTCTTGCCAACATCGGCGGAGGCTGGGCTGGTATCTCGACCAAGACCGCTCCATGCTTCGCCGACTACAACAAACCGACTATGGATGTCTTCTCCTCTGTCTTTACGGACTGGCCCGTCAAGATGACCATCATGACCGAACCTGGACGTGCTTTCATCTCCAAAGCTGGATGGTTGCAGACTCATGTCATCAACATCTCCAAGCACACTTCTACTGCTGATGTCTGGCGCGTCTTTCTCTCAGTCGGCACTCTTCACGGCCTGAACGAAGCCAACAAGATTCCTTTCGAGTGGTACACCAGCGATCCTTCTGACACGACCAAGCCTTGCGTCCTGTATGGAGCAACCTGCGACAGCACCGACATCATCCTTGGAAAGGACAGCAATGGCAAGGAGAAGATTGTTCATCTCCCTGAGACGCTTGATGCGGGTCACCTCGTTTGGGTCTATGGTCCGGCTGCCTACGGGCCTGCCTATTCAACCTCCTTCAACGGCGTTCCCCCGCCAAAGGTCGTCTATATCAACTCCCAGTAAGGCACCATTTACCAGACCTACAACGACATGCCGCTCACAGGCGGTCAGGGATTGATCTTTATTTTGAACATGGTCTATAACAGATTTGTAACAACACAAAACGAGACGGATTTGGTGAGCATTAGATATGGAAAGAGTGAAAGATAGATTCGGTTGCTTTTGAACCTTTTCTGATAGCGCTTGTGCGCTGGTTGTATCTACAAATGCCCATAGACTATAAGAAGATGACTCTTCCCCGAGATTTGCTTCCGATTCCTTTGACTTCATGATGATGATGATAATGTGACTTTGTATTTTTAATGCCTTGAATGCTTTATAACAGTGAACTTAGCTTTGAAATCCCGGCTCAATCATCTTGGCAAACGTGAACCTATCGCTGCATTCTTGTTCTTTGTAGATCTGTTGATCTCTGGGGATGCCGAGGACACTGATAATCTCTTCAACATTGATGACCTGGAGATTATTCATGATTGTAGATTTATGACGATTGGTAGGTCCGGATAGGGGAGTTGGGTCAGATCTCATGAGATGATGTTGAGTTGTGACGAAATCATGGGCGGTTCGATGAGATGTGATGATGAGGTGTCGAATGAGATCATGATGTTCTGTAACAAAGACCTTTCTGCTTCAATTCCCTCCGATATTCCTTCCTGAACTTGCTCACCTCGGAAGATCTTATAAGATGCCCCAGTGATAAATCGAGCAAGGGGCGATCGATCAAGGTCAACAGCTCCGGTTCTTTGCAGTAGCATCATCAAAGTGACTCCCTCCCCACAGAACTAGTCCCCCAATCACTTAAAGAAAATTCAAGTGTTGGCTCAGCGGTCCGACAGCGTGGAAGAGATTATTTTCATATCTAGCCTGCTCAGACGATAGCTTAGTTCCCTGTATCTCAGGATAGGAAGGGCCTCAATGAAGACACAGCGCTCCGGCTTCCATGAAGGCTGGACCATTATGCCGAAGCGGGAACTGAAGAAGCTGAGCTGATTGATGCCGGCTAAATCGCCATCTCCTTCTCTTGCCTGATGGCGGCAATAAATAAAAGGTGTTTAGGCATGACAGAGATTCATCGTAACAGCGCACGCGAAATGAATCACTTGGTGAGCTTTATTGTTATTCGTTGGGAGGGCAGAAACCTTTGAGTTTATAACATCAGCGAGAACGACATCATTTCAATATTGTCTATCTGGAGATTTGACCCTCTTTGTATCTTGCTACTGAGGCATGGAGTCTAGCAGGAGTGAAAATTGCATCTATTTGTAAATGGGACATACTTTCGTCCCTAAGGCGCTGCTTTAGCTGAGAAAGCGACATCCATTTCGACAGTCAAATCGGATCAACATATAACTCCAGTAGTCGACAGTAGAATATACAAGATTGACATATCACTTGGGTAGCGACTGACTCTCCTATAATTGGTATCTGAAAGCTGGCCTTGCCCAAGTAGGGAGACGGTAGGATGTGAGTTGGCGTCCGGCATATGCAACTTTATGCTCTGTAGACCGTAAGCTTTGAGCGCCCCTAGGCATTTTCCATTGATAACAAAAGGTCATTCAACTTGAGTTGTCGTATAACTGGCTGAGATCCGCAGCGTGATGAGGTTTGAAAGTGGTCAACCATGAAGTTATTTTGGTGCAAGTGTTTTTCCAGACAATTTTGCTATATAACATGTCGCTCGGACACCGGATTCTGTCAGTAGAATGAGGTCTGCATTTTCTGTCACGATATAAAAATTCTCTTGTTTCTTGTACCAGTAATTTCTATATCTCCAGTCTCACTCACTCACTCACTCACGCAAGCTGAGGCTCCACTTGAACTTTTGGACTTGCGAAAGTGGACCCACCCAGTTGTATCCAATCAAAGTCATCCGCAATACGTACCCTAGATCAGTTTCAACATTATCAGATGTAACTACTAAGCTATCTTGCTCAAGACTGCATTGACAGCATGTATTCAATTATGAATCTACGGTATACATCTGACCGGATTCCTATGTTCTCGATTTCAAGTAAATTTTTACCATGTATTTACAAAGGATTGCCTGAAAATATATTAGGCCTGTTTGAGCTGATTCCAGCTCGTCCTAATAATCTTTGCGATTGACTTGACGCCCAGAACATCATTCGATAGAATCGTGTATCGGATCCATGTTGGGCAACAAACACCATCACTTCTATGGAGAGTCTGACGACTTTAAACAATTCTGAACAGTATGGTACAGAAGCGCGATGATGACAGTATTGTAACCGTGAATCAGCAGTACTGGTAATGCTTGTTGAGAATAATAGTGGGGCCCCAGAGTACGCTAGCCCTAACTTGAGATTACCAAAGTCGCTGCATAAAATGGGTTAGTGTCTTTGTACCCCAGGGATTAGTATTCTTATCTGGTACTCCCCACGTGATCGAATCTTTTTTTAGTATTATCCTTGAGTAAGCTCAGCTGAGATATTTAACTTGAGTTAACATACCACTTTGCCATTGTCAGTATGGGTTTACCCGAATACTTAGAATCCGTTATACGAACCCGACGCTTCTGGACAGACTTTTTCTGGATTACCTATGCCGATGATGACGCATATAGTTGGGACAAGGCGGAACTCAACTTTTCTGTTGGTTCTGACTTTAGTCTGTCAGTAGAGATTGACAATTACATCTCCACTATTCAACTTCATTTCAACTCTCAAGATAAGAAGAATCACTTTCTCGGCTACGACGATAACTTCCACTGGCAGCCATACACGCTCCGCTGGTCAGAATTGGAAGCCATTTGCCAAGCAGTTGCCGTCACAGATAGCAAGTATTCGCATCCTGGGCTGCCCCTACTTATTCTGGCTCGCTTTGCACCAATATGCATTGGGGATGATGTTGATCATATAGTGGAAATATTGGTTCAGGCCTGGATGAACCTTGGCAAGGATATTCTTACAGATGATCAGATCCGACAAATCATTGAGAGAATCGACAAAAGAGATATGCAATTGTGCTGGCATCATGACGAATCTAGAAGTTACTGGTGGGTTGGCAAAGGTCTGGATGCAAGCACGGCGACCAAAGCATACACTTATCGCCGAAGTCGAGACTGGGATCAAGAAGAGCCTTTCCCGATTGAGCAGTGGAATGCGTTCATTTCCTCAGTGCATGATACTGTGCAAGACTCCAGTAATGCCACAAATGCACCAGATATTGCATCGCCTTACGAAAAGAGCATAATCGACAAGTTTCGACCGCGTAAACGCCATGATCTGACAATGGCCCTGGACTTTACCATGGCAGAATTCGCGGTTGATAAGGCTGCAGTGACCTGCCTCATCAAAAGTCTTGACGCTGTCCTACAATCACTCTGCCTCGGCAAGTCTGGAACGCTCTACCAGGAGGGAACTACCGTTATGGGTAAACATGTTGAGACCAGACGCAAAATTTGGATAAAAATTATGGACGACTTATCGCTAGGACGAGGGATCATCAAACAGATGCTGTGGTGGCTGCGCGCCCCTCCATCAGTCATGGTCACCGACAACTCAAAGCCCCATGATTCGCTACTCCAGCTGGTAGATAGGAACGTCGACACTTTAAAGGAGATTTATATGGGAATATGCCAGCCCAAGACATCAGGACCTGATATCGAGACTACTCATATCTTGCCGAGTAATTTCCAGTCACGTTTGGAATCAACTGACGTGCTCGGAACAGAGACAAATATCACAGGCCCAACAGTACTCGGTTGGTCAACAGTGGATACAGTGGATGACGGAAGAATCGAATTCAACTTTACAAAATTGCCACAAGGTGTCGATGTTGGCGAAGAAACTGGTGTTATAGTCATTCGGAAGTTCACACCACAAGTATCAGCATTACTTCATCGATTTATGTCTTCTGCAAGTATAGTGCTTCTGCCGATGTTGCTCACTGCAAAACCATTATCAGAGGACGTGGTGTCTCGCTGGAAGCGGTGTTGCGTGGTCAGCTCAGCGGAATTATATCATATACTCTCTGCGGGGGCTTATGAGTGGTGGGCTAGAGGGATAGGAGATGTGGCATAAGCGTTAGCTCTTAACTAAATTTACTTATAGAAAATACATTGGAAATACAATTTGGAGTAGCGCATGCGTAGGTCTGTCGTGATAAGGGGCGACTGTGCTGGAGCCTTTTGGAAGAGAGAATGACCATTCATTAGTTGCTGCAGCTCATGTTTGACGGGGCTTGACCGAGCTAACCGATGATCCCATAATTTTAGCGCAGTGGTTATGGATGTCCTAATCAACAAAAGTGGACATGCTGAACTTTTTGGACCCTGCATCTGGCGATAGACCCAAACCTGCCATTAATTACCTCAGAGTTTACAACCTCCCTGCTCTCCATCAGCGCCACTTATTTACTAGGAGAATGGACCCCAACCTGGAGCTTTATCGGAGCATACGGCATCTCCGTACAAGTGGGCGTCAGAAACGTCTGCGACATCTGCCAAGCTCGGAGCGATACAGGGTCGTGAAGATCGTTCATAGAGAGGAATGGCGCCAGAGGGTTGAGGATAAGGTTGCTGGTCGGGACATTGTCGAGATGGCCCTGGCTAACCCTGTCGAGATTCAAGGGAGCCCATCATTGCATAAGGCACTGCTCGGTCGAGCTTGCTTTCCTGATGATGAATGGGACGTGGCCACACGAATCACGAACGGTTTCAAAAAGAATGGTGACAGTTTGGTCCAACCTATCGCAGATTTTTTGACAACAGAATATATTCGCCTTTGCGCATCGATGTATGGAAACTAGTCTATTGCGACCTGTATCATATTGATGGGAGCGATACATCATTGGAAGACATCTACAAAAGACGTCTTCAAGAGGAAGAGCTCCAAAATCGTACCAAGCGAGCTAGAGAAGTTGCTTGCAATAACTACCTCAAAAAGGCTCGAAGAAACGCCAAATGGATGATTCCTGCGCTTGAGAAACTTTCAGAAGATGAACTATCTCAGCCGGATGAGGAATTCGACGACACATTGCAAAAAGTCTGGAAACAAGTATCCCCTGCGCCACCAGCTTGGATACAGCGGATTCTCGATGCTCAACAGCCATGGGGTTTCACCTATTACAAGTCCCGACAGGTTGAACGGACCTATGGTCATAAATGGGATGCAACCTGGGAAATGATCGGTGAAATGGGATTGCCGGGTAGAGATAGAAGTGTTGAGGATGCAACCGGCGGTTGACGGACAGATACAGTACAGCAGGTATGATAATAATAAGACTCTCGATCATTCTAATACTTAATCATCCTATGCCAATACCGATACATCAAAGCATGTATCATGACCGATATTACGCCGACTGTGAGGTAGACAGCGAACATGATCCTCGCTGTCTTCCAGGCTTCCTTGGCCGTCCAGAGCATACCAGCGAGAAATATTAACAGCAGCGTGATAAGAAGGCCGATTGAGATCCATAAATTTGAGAACCCTCGAATGACCATGAACCACCAACCCTTCTTTCTGCCGAATTTCCATTTTGTGCCGTAGCTGAGAAACGAGAATGGGTCTGAGATCTTCCTCGTAAGCATTCGGAGCCCATTTGATCTGAAATATAAACCAATTTTGATAAGTCGAAAAATGAATAAAGTAATAGAGCCAAGAGTAACAAACAGTCCGAGAAAGTCAAACAGCAAGTTTGTCCCTGTTGTATCAACATCATTCTTCCCCTTATCGTGTGCAATAAGCTTGAAGGGCGATTGCATGCTCAAGAGCGAGGCCGATAATGATAGAGGCAAGTACACAGATGCCAAGATTGTCAAAGTCTTGATTGATTTAGCCTCCTGGATGGCGTGACGCTTCGATAAATAGTCAAGTTGACGGTTTAGAGCTTCCAAGGCCCTTGATGCATTGTTTCCGCGCTCATCGCACAGCTCCCTGATCACACGTATGCGGCGCTGTAGGTCATTCGGAATAGCTCGCTTCCTCTCGGTCACGTCATCAAGTTCCAGGCACTTGAGAACAAAATGAATGGAGTCCTTCAAGTTTGCCACGTTTCTCAAAATACCTTCGGCATCCTCGATCTCTTTGAAGGCTTCTCTGCTCGAGGTAGATAAGCGAGGCTCAAAAAGACCCAACGGAACCTGAAGATGTGGATTTCCAGTCATCAAAAAGCGAGGCAATGCTTTCTCGGGGATTTTGGGGTAGATTAGATCTTCATAGTAGTCCACTGGCTGCAAATAGATAGATGCAAGAAAAAAGTCCAGTACCAGGAGCTTGGCAAAGGTATGGAGCGATCCATCGGATAAAGAGGTGCAGCTGGTTTGATCCAACATGGCTGTTATGTTCCTAGGATTTCTGAACATTATGCCATTGTCTTGCGATTTGGTAATGTTGAAAGGCTGGTGAAACCAGACGTCGTGCACGATTATAACTGAGACTTATCAACAATAGTTTAGCTTTATCCCCTTTGCTTGTACGTACCGACCAGTCTGTCATTGTTATACCCCGCACAAGTCATGTAAGAGTCCCTCGGTTGAACATCATGGTCCATTGGGTGCTGCTGGAGACTCATCCGATTCACAAGACGAAACAGTTGTTCTTGACCTCGATCGTCGCCCCCAACAAGCTGTGACCACTGAGACGAAATACTGCCGAAATCATTCACTAGAAGCGGATCACTAAGCCAGCGGAAAATCTTTCTCTCCTCCAAGGGCTGCATATATGTGCTCTGCAGATACCTTATCAAAGCGTGTCTAACGGGTCGTGTCCTCTCGGGGCCTTTTGCGTTTCTGATACCAGTGATGACAAAGTCAGAATGAACGGTTACATCAAAGATCCTTGCTGTTCCAGGAGCATGAGTAGGGAGGTTATTCAAGCATCCATCATGATAGTCTTTCAGCCTAAAGGTTATAGGATCTTCTGGCTTTGACCCGTCGAAAGGGGCATCCATCACTGCTAACACTACGTCGTCATGATCAGAGAGCAATTTTTTGCCGCACTCGAGATCACTTTGACATGTTGACGGTTGCGAGATGGGAGGGCCAACAAGGCTGTTCACAGATGCCAAGGTCGGCATGACGAATAGGTAAATAAAAGGTGTTGAAAGATTACAGGAAAAGAGCCTGCGGCAGAAAAGTTCAAGTCTTTTTTCAAAATACAAATTCTGAAATGTGAGATTGGGGATCGCTTGATAACGAGTTATATATAACAGCATGATGACATTTGGCTGTTACATACTAATCATCCTGCCTGTAGGTTTCCACTGCATTTTCATGTTCTCAGTGAAACGGTGAGCATAACATAGCCACCACAGAAAATGGAAGACGAGAATACAAAGACGATGTAGTCAATCAGGCTACCAATCGCATCGCGCGGGTGTAGAAACTATGCGCCGATCACCGCCAAAATGCCAAGTAAAGGTTCCAACTGTAAGAAAGTGGCGTTGAGCTGAACCACCAATCCATTCGGGCAACTAATCAAAAACAAGAGATAACTTGAGCAAGGACGGAATGATCTTCAAACCGGATATTTGAAAAGTCCCGAAGAGCGATAACCCGAGAACCATATGCTAAGCCACCACTTCGAGTACTACCAATGCAGCAACCAAGCGGCAAAGAAGCCTATTATATTTTCTCTTGTCAAACTGGTGTCGGGCCATGTCAGTTACGGAGGTAGTACTAGCCAGGCTGTAGTAACTTGACAGATCATATATATATATAAACATTGAGACAGGGTAGTTGCTATTTTTAGAAATTATTGAGGCAAGATAACCAAGTTGGAAATTGACTACATGTTAGAGAATATGTCTGTCAACTAGCAACCACTAACCCACTAACCTTTTCGACACGTATCCACGACTCGGCAGCCATTTTCTGACAGTTGCTTTGATACATCCATCGCAATGGCACAATTACTGAGGCCCGTTCAAATTGTCGAAGACCTGAGTTTTCGGAGTTTGCATTGACCGAACCCGAATTCGGAGCCGATGGGGAATGTCAGCAAGTATCATGGATTCGCTCAGCGACGTTCTTATTCCTGAATCTCATAACCGATTGATTAAAGTCTATAGAGCAAAGCAAAATCCTCTTGTTTTCTTTTTCACTTAATCCACTTTCTTACTCAGTCCACTTAGCATGTGCTTGCAGATGTCGCTCTTGTGTTTGCATTGTTACATTGTTATCAATTAGGCATTTAGCGCTGGGTCAGTTTCTTAAATTTGGGGGCTGCGTCTTAAAGACTGATCTAACGATTCTCGATAGATATAAATACGTCGTCGGGCCATTTAACAGGAACAGAAATGGCGTTCTATTTTACTTCCAAGTTCTAATCAAAGAGTTGGTTAATAACTGTGGCAACAGTGAAGAGATTTATTACCTTTATGACTTTGGGGGTTCTATCAATGTATTTGTACCTCTGACATGCATTTGTTCCTGGATCTTTAGTCGAAGCTCTACGACCGAGCTTCTTTCCAAGCGTACCACGCTACGGCCAGTTGTAATATGCCAACCACCAACGACAGTAAACCCAACAGGACCGACATAAAAAGCCCTATAATGGCCACCGTCAACGCATTTCTTTCTGACGTATGTCTCTCAAACCACGAGATAAAAGAATTCGTTGGCGGTGGCCGCTCGACGACCTCAAACAACTTAGCCAGCCGGGGCCCCCAGTATGTAAACAAGAAGTCATCTGGAATCGGCCTCGCAAATTCCACCCATGTTGCTTCGGGGTCAAAGCCGCCCTTTTTGATTAATTTATCTAATAGCCTTATCGACCTCTTATTCCCTATGTTTGCTACTGGAAAGAGAATGCAGTGGATGGTGGCTAGTGTCTCAAGCAGTAGCCGCGGGGGCAAAATGCCTCTGTTCGGATTAGCCTTTCATCATATGGTTCTCGTAGTGCCTTACAGTTTCATGCTTTCCTCAAAATTGAGGTCAAGATCAAAATCCTTCGACCACTTCATGTGGCTCTGAAGGAACATAGTTTGGTGAAACACGTTGAGTACCCGACCCTTGGGGTCATAGAGGAGATGATCGATCAAGTTGTTCGTAGGTTGGATCTTTATCTTGTTTCTTTTGACTAGTTTCCATGCTTTCAATGAGCCTCTGTACCTCTTCGCATCCTGGCCAAGATTTGAGGTCGGGTTTGGAGCGAAAGCCTTGTCCAAAAAGTCGGCAAACCCTTGATCCGGTTCCCACTTTATGCGTCTGGCTGGAATAGATTGGAATCCTTCCGAGTAGTAGTCCTTGGACGCACAATTGACCATGAATGCGGCTCTGACGACTGCTCTGGCAGCATACTCATTCTCCGCGGGCCTGGCATCCTGTCCAGCAAACGCCTTTTTGAGAAATCCATTCAAGGTGATTGTCGGGTGGCTTTTGAGTATTTGGACGCAAGATAGGACATCTTGGTGTGACTTCAACACTGGACTTTCGATCTCGGCAATGGCGTCACCAAGCGCTGATGGGCTGAGCACTGCATTATAGTGCTTGAAAAATGCGCGGAAGATTGGATTTGTCGAGGGGTTGTAGGAGGGAGCTCCGAGAAGCTCAGTTGCGAGTAGCTGGACTTCTGCGTCGTTGCAAGAGTGCATTCTGAAATGGCAATTTTAGGGCAATGGCATACAATTGCACGATTATATTTTGAAATGGATTCATGTTCTACAGAAACCTGCCTTGGTAAGCACAGCCACCACCAAACACGCCCGGCTTACGTTGATAGTGCGACATGATGCAGGGAGACGAGGCGCTATAGGCTGATGCAGTAGCATTCGTCTTACCGCATAATGGCCATTTGCAGTAGTCTCTCAACCCATTTCTGCATCTGTGTTCTGTGTTCTGAGTGATGTCCCAGCCACGTCTTCCCCTCTTTTCTTTTTTTCAACTCTCGGAGAATCTACCAGTTGATCATCGACATATTCTACTTTGCTTCGTGCCTTTTTATACTCCTATGACGGTGAATGAGAGCGTTTTATTTCGCGACTCAAACAGGCTCCTACAGGCTCCGAAAAAGTTTAAAAATGTAGCATCGATTTTCACAAGAGGGTGAGGAGGAACCTCCGTCGAGTTGAAACCGAGTTAATATTCTGATCTCACCTCGTCTAGTGCACTTCGCAGCGTTCTTCCACTACCGCCAGCGCCCTCCCCACAACGTGATGTTTCCTCTGATGCCAAGTCAGCGCCAAATAATTTAACTGAACAGACAATCCTAACAGAGACCGATCCTGATGATGTTCTTCCGGATGATGCGCAACATCGAGAGCCAATTCCAACTACGGATGAGCCAGAAAACCAACAGGAAAACGGCCCATTCCGAGATGCTGTCGAGCTGCCAAATGTCTCACCTAAGATCTATATATATCCTCATAGCGCATCAGAAATCAACGATGCGTTCCGGAATCGCTACCGTGAGGTAGTTAATCTGTTCAGGCTGAACACGGAGCAACATCCGCCTTTGAAAGCCCACTTAGAGCACATCGACTATGAGCTCAGAATGTGTGGAACTTCAATGCACGAAGCCCATCCATCAATCATTGTGTTTTGTCGACCCAGTGAGTTCAGCCACTTGAGATCACTTCTCAACAGTAAGCACCTCAAAATGCAGTATTGTCTGCGCAAGTCCACCCCAAGATATTCCTGGAAGACTTGGGGGAAGAGCGCTGTAACGCAACCTTTAGACACATTCAAGCCATTGTTCAGCCTTTACTTCTGGAGGTCACCAAGGCCACGCATCCTATACTCACAGAGGCACTCTATGGAGTCGGCTTCGGTTTTCGTTGAACGAGCTCAAGGCTCGCTTTCAAAGCTCACCATGTCCGGTAGTATCGTCGCCGCCCCGCTGCCAGAGGGGGGACACCTGACTTCAACGATTGGTTGCCTCCTCCAAGTAGATTCAAGGTACTACGGGCTGACCGCCGCACATTTGATTCATCGAGAGAGCCTGCAGGGAACAAGAAACCCCCTGTGTGGCGGCACGTATTGCACCAATGGAGTCCAGGACACGCTTCAGAGACCAGATGAGGCTTCGACCATAACACAAGCAAGGGATAATGCATCGGATGATGGATCCAGCACGACTATAGGAGATAATACGGTTGAATCCGCATACACAGGACACACTACACTTCAAAACTTGGACCTGAATCATCAGATAAATGATGGCGATGACGATTTCGTGGATGATATCGACTACGACGACTTGGAAGAGAATGATCAGGAGGAGCCAGTGGCAACTGAAGATCGTGAACTCCAAACCGTTTCTTTTGAGGATGACCAGGCGCGCAAGACCACAATACTTGCTCCTTCCAGCTGCTCAACATTCTGTACGTGCTGCGACGTCCCGGACAACGATTGGGCTTTGGTACTCATGGACCCAAAAGAGCCTCAGTTTCCCAACGCCTTTTTTGACGCCAACATGTCCGACCCAGCCTTTTTCTCTAGCATCCCTGGGAATTTACCTGTAGCAGAGACTCCTGTCTTGATATTGACTTCCAACCAAAAACTACTAAAGGGGATGTTGCAGCCCGTTCCCTCATTCTTAGGAGGCATAATCCGCAAAGTGCAGGCCGAGTACTGGACAGTGATCTTGCCTAAAGGCGCAGCTCTGCGCTCTGGAGACTCGGGATCTATCGTCATAGGAGCCAACAGTCCGATTGTTGTTTACGGGCATGTCGTGGCGTCGAATCCTATAGGCGATGTCTATGTAAGCCCGCTTGGAGCTACCATGAGGCAGATCGCGGGCTTGCTGGCAACCACACACGTGTCCCTTCCAGAGCCATTACCGCTGTTGACAGGCCTTGCTAGTTATTACTTAGAGAAGGGGGACGACTACGCTTTTAAAGTTTTGAAATACCTAGACGACTGTATTCACGCAAACCAACAGTCATCAGACTGGCCATCACTAGAATCCTGGGCTTTGTGCTATCAGCGAGACGAGCTGTTGAAGGCTGTCAAGCATAGTCTACAGGCGGAGAAGGATCCTACCAAGGTAAGCATGGCAACTCAGCGTCCTTAGAAATATGCGCTCATCGGACTTCTGGAAAGGTCCGGCTTCTGCAGAAGTTCTCGCCCGACCATTCAGAGAAAGTGCTGGGGTCCGACCTGGTGATGTCTTTGGAAGCCGAATCAACCGCTCTGTCGACGGCCCTGAAGAGTAGAACTTCCACTATCTTCACGGAGAGTACAGCTGATTCGGATTATGAGTTTGGTACTCCACAACAAGAGGCAATGACCCCGAAGGAGTTTTGGAGTAGGTCCAGAAACAGTCTTGATAAACACAGCTCTGCTCCAGATATCATACTCGGCATCTCAGAGCAAAACTTTGAACGTGGACGGACTGGGAAAAAGAGCAAGGCTAATATAAGACGTCATATCCCATTTGAACACGAGTCACACTCCTCAGAAAGTGCTAACCAGGCCAGTCACATTGACGAGGACGGGGGAAACATTCAGGGTTCTGGCGAACTATCTCAACAAAGGCCCTCACCCAGTTATTCTTTTGGTCTTCAAAGGCGTTCCTCTATCGATGAAGACATGTTTAACCAATACCTTTTGGCATCGAAATCACCCCAGCCTCCCTCATATTCCTTCTCCGTCAGAGCACCTAAGCCTTCCCACAGCAACGGAAAAGAGGGCATAGGTGGAACACGGGCCCTGACCAGTGACCAGGGAATAGCACCTGTGCAACACGAAACGCTGCCAGAGTACTACTGCGACATCGATCTAGAAAGCGTCTTCATGTGCAAGATGGAAATTGAGCATACGACCAAGCGTGCCGATGATCGCCAGTGGCGAATGATTTACGCTACTCTCCACGGCACGGCTCTGAATATTTACAGCGTTAAGAGAAGTTGGCAGTGGCGACTCGACAAGGGCCATTCTAATGCCAACCCGGACAATCCACCGTGGATAGCCCAAGGGCGCTTGGAGAAAAGCTATAGCCTCATGCATTCTGACTGCGGCATCGCTGCCGATTACAGAAAGTAAGTCTGGCATCGGTAAGACATCATCAAAGACTCAACTGACGCGAGTTCATCAGGAGGCGCTACGTGATCCGGCTCCGGGTAGAGACAGACCAGTTCCTGATCTCTTCAGTCCAACTCGAGACTTTTGTTGCGTGGCTTGACGGACTCAATGCGGCCATGAGTGTTGCGTCGCCCATCGAGGACCGGGACTTTCCCCGTGACATGAGTATTCCGCGGATACAGCGTATTCGATGGTTTCATGGTCAAGAACCATCACCGACCCCGGGTCTTGACCAGTTGAGTCGAATTGACTTACACCAATTAACCGGGAACGATAGCATCTCTGGCTTCAGTGAAACTGCTACAGCGACATTGCCCAACCTTGAATCTCGCTGGAACCCGACTGACTCATCCACAAACGACTCGATCGATGCAGACATTGGCAAATGGGCACCGCAACATAGATGGTCGAGAGCTCAGGACATGCTATATGCTAAGCTATGCTACTCTAACCTTCTCTTCAGGAGTCCCCGGAAGAGTAATTATATCATCTTTGGAGGGAAAAGGTGGTATGTCGACTGGTCAACGGGTAGGATGGTGCGAGTATTGCCCCCCGCGTATGAAGAAATTGATTACATGGGGCCATGGCAGGTTGTGCGTACTGGTAATAGGCTGATTTAGTCTAGATATCTGGAGGCATTTCATAGTGTTTGGCTGAGCAGACGATTTACAATACTGCAACTGACGCCCCGTCATAGAGAGAAATGAGGTATTCCATTATTCTAAATTGTCTTCCAAGGTCTATCCTCAATTATTTTTGAGAACAGACGCTCGCCGAGTTTAGAGCAGTCCTGGGAACCTTGCCTGCAGACTTGAGAGGAATTCGCAATACTGGACCCCTCTACTGCTTCACTGATTGAACATGTGCTTGTAGTACTGAAGAACGTCAGCGGCCATAGACTATTTGACGCCCTAATCAAGACGCGTGGACATACATCTCTTTGAGGATAGGATGCCTCGTCACTAGCCCCAGCGGCTACCTAAACTGTAGAGTCCAACTTTGCTTCAGAAACAAGTATTATTTAACAATCAGTATTAACAGGTAATGAACAATATTCATGAAGTTTTTTTGTTAGAGGTTTGACGAGTAAGTTAGCTTTTTGAGACACGAGCAAATCTCTCAGGATCGTATTAGGTGTAAAAGATTACGTGTTAGATCGGTAGAAATATGGATTGGAGTATATCAGTCATGGCGTTGGTCAACTGTGCAACTCTATGGATGTTTGTACCATTACATTGACCAAACCGTCAATTTTCTTTTTTTTTTTTTTTCGTTTTGCTTGATTTTTGCAATCCACCAGAGGCAACCTAGCTGTCATAATACTCCCAGTGTTCTCTACTGCTCAGTGTGCAAAGGGAGTCAAATGTCCATGTTACACCAGGGAACACAGACTGACAGTTGCGCGCAGTGTTTGGCGGCCATAACAAGCACCCCAGATGAAGAAGGAAAGCTCAAGGGAGAGGAAACAGCTTTTCACTGCATACATTGAGAAAATCTTTTCCAATTTATCTCGCTCAATCTTAAGAAAGCTTCGATCAGTAACACAACAACACAGCACCACTCACGATGACAATGTCGGCGCTGGAATCGCTCCGTAAGTACATCCATTCCCTGTTTCGCTTTATTATGTTAATCAAACTCCCTCTTCAGGAGCGGCCAACGACGCAACGCCCGAGCCATGCGTGGCGCCCTATCAAGCAGGCTACGAAGTCGATTTCCATGTCGTCGAAACCACCCACTCCGACAACATCGTTTCCCCCTCCACGACCGTCACCGCAAAAATCAACCACATCATCTCGACCAACAAAGCAGTCGTCATGCACGTCACGGTCAAAACAGATCCAGAGCCAACATCCGCGATCCTCAAACTCTACGACAGACGTTTCGGCACTTCTCTCCGTCGGGATAATGAGGACAATCACGTTCCCTGCCTGATCAGCGACGAGGTAGCTTTCCACTCTTTTGTCCTCCGAGGGTCCATGGGACGTTTTTTGAAGGAGGTTGAGGATCTGGAACATGCCGAGGGTGCGCCAACTCAGGCTGCTCGCTGGAATGGGGGTCCTGATGGACAGGCCAAGTTTGATGCTGCGCTGTGGCGAATGGCGCGACAGCACTTTCAGACCGAGGTTGAAGCGTACAAGCGATTGAAGGACATTCAGGGCCTTCTTATCCCAAAGATGTACGCTACTGTCCGTGTCGCGACAACCGACCTTCCCTCCGATTACTTCAACGTCAACGGGATTCTTCTCCAGTTCATACCAGGCTGTAGCCTCAACGACCTACCCCAATCGCCATCTGCGCCGGCCTCCTGGGATAAATGGAGCGCGCTTATACAGACTGCCGTAGATGCAGCGTTCGAAATCAACAAGCGAGGCATCATCATCAACAACAGCGGTCCGGACAATGTCATCGTCGACACGGATACCGAAAAACCTTTCATCGTGGACTTTGCGCAGTGTGCTTTCAAGGATCAGCTTTTCCAGCTGTGGGAGGAGACGGAGAGGAACGAGAGCTGGACTCCTGAGGGCGAGTGGGTTGAGGCTGTGAAGAAGGCGAACAATTCTGCTTCGATTGGACAGGCTGTGGTGAACGTGGTTGAAGAGTCGCATGGGTTTCCCTTAGTTGTCACGTATCCGGATTCTGAAAAGGTTCTTGAGCATGAAGGGGCAGTGAGCAAAGGTGTTGCTGATTGTGCAAAGAGCGGAGATGCCTAGGGTGGTTTGTTGAGGGGCGAACACATGGTTCAGGCTTAGACGCATTCGAGTGTTTAGTGCGATACGGGATTTGTATAATTGGATGGGAGGTGTTACGGGGTAGACTTTGCAAGTAAGCGTTGCATCATGTCACTGAGATACCATAAACGCATACCAAGACAGTATTTAGAGATTCTTTAGAGGTCACATCCTTATTAGATAATTGATCGTCATCATCAGAGGCGTTGTCTGTTCTGAGGTGACATAAAACGGAATCTGAGTTAGGCACGGACTTTTAGGAATGATGAACTCTTCACTTGAACCAATATCAACTCGATTCAGTCCAAACCGCTTACTTACAACACCCAGTCTTACTCTGAACCAAAAGACGGAAAAAAAAAGCCTCGTTTTGACTAAGACTTTTGGAGTAGTAACTCCTCAATCTTCTTCAACCCATACAAATCCCCCTCTACAGACCCCGCCAACTCCTTCGGCACCCAGCCATGCGTATATCCTCCGCCAAAGTCAATCAACCACGCATCATTATTCTGGTCGATAAGGACATTGTCGGGTTTCGCATCGCCCCAGACGATAACAGCAGTATGTAGTTGATGAACCATGTCTTGAACCTGCTGGGCCCATTTTTGTCTGAGATGCCTCGGTGTATCTGGTTCTGCTGCACAGCGTAATGTCTTGTTGCCGCAGTCGATGAATGTCAAGAGCAAGCCGAAGACTTTATCGGACTTATCTCGCACCAGGCCAATGAGACGTGAGATTCGAAGCGACTCGTCAAGGGGGGCGTCGCGAATACTTCGATATTTATTGATCTCGTTCACAAAGATGCTCTGGTCGCCAGGCCTCATCGGCTTGAAATATGCCGCATTTCCGTTCTTCAAAAGAACTTTGGATGGCATGAATGTTGGAGGTCCATAGGTGTTCTGTTTCTCAGGCAATTGGATGTCCTTTGGGTCGTATTCAGGCCAAGACGCACAGCTCTCTTTTGGTAGATCAATACCAAATATCGGCGACACATCATCGCTGTCATCAGATGGAACCGCAACCAATGTTTCCCCTTCACCTCGAATGTCATATCTCGAAGTTATAGGGAAAAGAAAGTCGTGCAGCGTTAGGGTCGCCGTAATCTCTGGTAACAGCCTGAACTTGGGCAGAAGCGGCTCAACAATCCAGTCGTAAAAGTCTTCGAGAGTGTATCCGTCGAGTTCATAGTTATCAGCCACCTTGAGAAAGAAAAGATATCTGCTTTTCAGCGCCGGCGACTGAGTGAAGCTGTTTGCATGGGCTGAAATGATGAACTGGTGGTAGTTGCACATGATAACCAGCTCTGAGTCGGTTTGCTCCGGGTGGAAGGTAAATACGAGTACACTCCATGGCGGCTGCGGCGATTGATCTTCGGAAATGACATCCATTTTATTAGGTTGTGGAGAGGGAGAAGTGTACAGGCGCGTCGGAATTCACGGTTTAGCCTCAAATCGTGAATTATTAGTCAGCAAATTTTGGCCGGGTCAATTATTCCTCCTCGTATTTATTGACAGCCTCATTGCTTTTCGCGAGCGGAAAGACTGTTATTATGCATGCTTTTTACACCGTTTTCTTTTTTTTTTCTTTTTTTCTTCTTCTATTTTACATCCCCTGGTTCAAGTTAAGCACTTGATCGACTTTCTTCAATTGAACATGTTGCTTGCTATTTAACTATCCATTCTCTTGGCGACTAGCAGGTGAGATATTCTTTGAACGCATTATTGGTCTTCACTTCGCCGACGTATTCGTTCTGTGTTGCTTGGTGTGGAGCATCTCCTTGGCAAACGGTCAATACATCCCTAAGCGTATGCCTGAAGGTTTTAAGTTTGCCCTTGCTTGATGCTTTCGAGCATGATACAATGCAGTATCAAAGTTTATCGAGTTTTTGTTCCTTATCGAATGAGATTTGCGCAGGTGTCAATTAAGGAGTCATGCCAATGCCAACAAACAAATCTGTAGATCATGATATTATGTAATGGCCTCAGATTGACTTCGCTACTGAAGGTGTCTAAACCAATAGTCTTACACGCTTTGAGATTTGGTGGAGATCATCAAAGTTAGTAACGGGGAAAGTGGATGGTGTGGTGCGGAACTACCCTCAGATATAATAATTGGGTACGATTCTGGGCGACATAACCTTACGGCTAAAAGACATATCAACACCAAGATAGACAACCGGATTTACCGAGGTTCAATCAAAAGAGGACAGAGTATATCTCCAACACTAACTTTTCCAACTGATGACTCTATTTGGCTTTCGTCACTGCATCTCAACCTTGAGAGAATGTAATACCCTAGAGCTTTAGGGGTACTTCTCCCAATTCATCAGGCCTTAGCTAGTCTATTATTTAGAAGACTCTTAGAATGTATTGGGAGGTGCCTTTTCTGAATTTAGGACATTTCAGGTAAGACGCCGGTAAAGTTATGATAAGATATCATTAAAGTCATTGCACCGTGACATTGTCGCTAGTATGTACATCAAACGCTTCGTGTTCCTTGGTGGTCCATCCAGCCATACTATTTGCATCGCTTTGGGGTCGTTGGTGCATGATTACGGGTGTCGTGCGGTATGTTATCGAGTGCGTCGGCAAAGCTTGAAAGGCGTGCGCGCTGAGAAGAAATATGAGTATCAGGAGCTTTGATGATAATTTACCTTCAAATCAAAGGCGAAGTTTGCAAAACAAGGTACCAATATGTCGACGGTGCGTGCGTCGAGCAAAGAAAAGAAGTACAAGATAACTAGTGAAGACGTGATATCCTCTTGACTAGCGCGCTGAGTTAGCTAAGATATGCAAAGAAATCAGCCTGTGTACATTTGAGAGAGGGGCAGAGCGAGATTTATGATCTGCGATCAAGGTTTGTAGCAAAAGGCGAAAAGGTTCTATGAAAACGAGATTGAATCACAAAGCTAATAAACATTATGGAGTCAGCCCCTCAAAGGCGATGCTGAGTTCTGAAGAGAGTATATTCTGTTAGTTTTGTCTTGCAGGAATAAACTCGCCAACGACCTGTGTAGGCTCCTCGTCACTGGACCTAAAATAACAGCCGTCCTTATGAGCTGATTGATCGTACTCTCCTGATGCCGGTAAGATGTCGCTCCAGCTCGCAAGACATTCCCAACAGAACTCATGTCGACATAGTATACCTATGATTAAAATCAGCTGACTCACAATGAGATTGATGCTGATGTTGCGACTTACATGTCATGTGAAAGCAACCCGGACCTTTTTGAGCATTGATCCCACATAAGGGGCACTGCTTAGTGTTGGCATCGACCCAGTCTCGTGTCTCTCGAAACCGAGGGTCGCCATTCTCCCGCATACTATCAAACTCCTCACAGGTCAAACCATCATGCCATTTTACTTGGTGCTCAAAACACATCTCATAACCACATTCCTCGCACGAGACATGGTTGCTTTCGACCAGATTATACATCTGACCATACGAACAATTCTCAGCAAGACACCAACGAAAGGAAGGCAACTTGCTCAACGCGTCTAGTTTCAAATATTCATCGTACCTTTTTATATATTAGAACTTCTTTGCTAATACCTGCTGGAAATGGTACTTACTTTGAAAAAGTGTCTTGTCGCGCATATAGCTTCACCTCGTCGTATTCAAGTCGCCGACTACAGTCGAGGGAAGGACAAGAGAGGAGATGGCATGCACCTCTTCCATGCTGATCAAGCTGGGCATCCATATAGTTCTGTAAGCACTCTGTGCAGAACTCGACAGTATGATAACACTTCTGTTCAAGCTTGCGAGGGAAAGGCAGAACCTTCCACTTCCAGTCCCCGCTGTACCCACTGCAAATAATATTCCATTCATTCAAGGTTCCTTTAGCAATATCATGTATAGGTTCAGTGCAGATAGAACATTCGGTAGGAGACTTTTCTAGTTGCAGAAGTCGTGTGAAAATGGGGACACGCAAAATCTCTTCGGTACCATCCATCTCGAGGAGCTGGACGAGTTTGAATTTCGCATCGTGTGGTCTACCCTTTTCAAGAGTATATAGCTCTGAGATCGCCAGGTCAAATAGTGGTTTCATAATACCATTCGATATTAGGTGCTCATGTAGGCGCTTCGCTACTTGACGTGCTTCCAAATTTGGCTGCGGATCGAGGCTGTCGAGCATTGACACAAGGTGCTGTGCTGTATCGTATCTATGCAAGAAATCTTAGCGATTTGAAATCAGTTCCCCTGAATATGCTTACATTCTCAAATTTGCGGCCGCATCTTGGACTCTCGCGTATCTAAGGATTCTCTGTAAAGTCTCACGATCCCGGATAACAATATTAGTCGAACAGTGGCCGCATGGACATGATATCAGGACTGTTGACCCAAACATTTCCCACCAACTTTCACGGAATTCTTGTATAGACTTGAAAACGGATTCCAGATAGCAAACCGAGCAAACAGGAGTAGTGCAGGTGATAGACCGTGGAAGACTTGTCGAAAATTCGTCGACTAAAGGGTATGAACTATTGGATGTGGCTTGTTCAAACCTCACCTTATGACATACTGCGCAGCGCCGCAATGATATCAAGTCCAGATGCTTCTCGTCAAACCAATTGTCAAAGGAATGAAACATCCTTTGAGCCTCATCAGCATTGAGTATAATGTCCAAAGGACTCTTTACATTGGAGTCTGCACTCTTCATACGGGAATACAGCGAGTCCGAGTCTTGCATTGTGTCCGGGTTTTGATAGACGGACTGTGATTTAGACAGTAATTTGCTGATGATGATGCCTCGTCGGGTTTGTTGAAGCATTTGTACCGGACGCTCAACAAACTGCGCTCGCAGTCTATCAACCTCATGTGTCAATGTCCTCGTTTGGTTGATGGATGTTTGTAGGTCAATATTCATAAAGCAAATCCTCTGTCGCAGTGATATTGATTCTTCAATCTTTGGTGATAGCTGGGCTTTGAGAGCTTTGTTTTCGTCTAGAAGATCATTTACCATGTCTTGCAAGGCTTCGATCTTCTGATACATTTCCTCGACATTGTTGATAAGACTATCATTTATGCACTCTTCAGATAAACTTGACTGCGGAATGTCAGAATTACGCCCAAACCAGGGAATATCCGAGAGCTTTGGTATATGCTTGGTTATGGCATGTATAGGGCGAGACTGCTGTTTTTGCCTAGTATGAAGGTCTGATTGAACTCGTCGCAGGGATGACATATCTGAGATATAAAGTGGTGACTTAGGATATAGAAGATTTGAGATTTTGGTCATTTCGGTTGTAGGAACATATGCAAGGGTTTAGAGAAATGGAATCCATGAGAAGAAACCCGCTTCTTATAGTCGAGAGGAGATAAATGTCAGACGACAAGCGCCACTGACGAAAATGAAGTCCTATTTCAAATGTGCAAGTACTCAGGTCCTACGGTCGGCCTCCGTGACAATATTAAGAGCTCATTGCAGCCAATAAACCTGAATTGATGGCAATGCGGCTGGCCTCCTGCATGTATAGCGGGTCCTATGGAAAAGAAGATTGGTGAGACGTATAAATAGCGGATGCTCGTTGGTTGAGTTTTAAGGAGGCTTTTCAAACCCCGCACCAGATAACTGTTATCTATCGTAGGATTAAAAATGATTTTTATTTATTACTCATTATAGCCTGGACAACTTCTTTTTCTGTAGGAAGGAACACTTTTAACATTGCAGACAAAACAGAATACCAGTAGTTCTAGTTTATCAATACATACTTGGATCCTTAACTTGATACAGGATGTTCTCATAAAGACTAAAGAAAACACTGTTAACTTTGAACACTGACTTATTAACAAAGCATTTATTTTACATATTTATACTCCTACTCAATGGTGAGCTTTTATGTAGCCGATAACCCACCTTACTTGTTACTTGTTGACTTCTATTTACCTATAGTTGCCAGCCTGTTACCTGACCTGTTGCTTATTATGCCAGGTGCCTACAGTTGCGTATACTCTCGTGGAGATACTCATGGGTCAGCTGTTTCAACCAATAAAACTCCGATTTGCATCACCATCCATGCCGACTTGGCTTCCCACCTCGACTGAAGTGCATTGCCTGACTCACCTGATACCTCCCGGAAGCCCAATTCAGTATTCGTTCTTATATTCACTTGATATGGAAACGCTAGGTAACAAAATTGAATACCTTGTAATAAAGCTTCATTTAATCGACCTTGTTCGTTTTGTTCATGTTATGAGTTATTAATTTATGTCTTATCTTGCCACCAGTCTGTATGTGCTTCTGCCAACCGATTATTGATTCAGGAGGCCTACCAAGCGGGGTAAACGGCCACGTACTGAGGCCCAACATGCATACGGCTCATAAAAGAAATAGCCCATCACATTACCGACTTCTCCTCTTTCACTTCCTTCGCCTCTACATTTTAAGACTTTCAGCAATGGCAAAAGTCGACCAAAATAGTAGGCGACGCTGTAAAATATGCTCCGTTTCTTTCAAAACCCAATCCGAACTGGCGAAACATTGTTTAGATGCAAATCATCAAAGAAATCAGTGCTGTCAACACTGTATCAGATGGTTTAACACCAAACAAGCCTTGGCCCAGCATAACAAGGCAAAGCATGGGAAGTTACCGGAGGCTATGACATCTCAAAGCTTAGGGCCCAACGCCTCAACGAGTGTACCTCTGTCGCAATTTCACTTCAAAGACGAGAGCTACAAGCATTTCCCGCTGCTCGACTTGACAGTCATTTACAACCGTCTCATTCTCAAATGTCATTCTCCCAATCGCCTTAGAAAAGAGGGCTACATCTTACCAAGCGAGCTGAGCCAAGAGAATTGCGAGAACAGTATGGCTTCTTATCCTAGCTCTCTTGAACCCAAAAGAAAGGCCGTTGCACTTGATTGCGAAATGGCAGGTGTCAGAAACGGTGATAGTGAGATTATATCCATCTGCGTTATCGACTTCTTCTCTGGCCAAGTTTTGATCAATTCTCTTGTCAAACCTAACGAGCCCATTATTGAATGGCGCACCAATATCCATGGCATACGGCCGGCAACATTGTCAATAGCTGTATCTCAAGGACAAGTTCTTCGCGGTTGGGAAGCAACACGACAAGAGCTATTCAAGCATATCAACACAGACACTGTAATAGTCGGACAGTCTCTCCAGCAAGATTTAAAAAGGCTACGGATATCACATGCAAAGATCTTCGATACCGCTATTGTCACAGCAGAAACGGTGTTTGGGACAGATGCTGGTTTTGGTCGTCGATGGAGTCTCCAGTCGCTATGTGCGGATCTGCTAAAACTGCGAATCCGACAGGACTCCAACACTCATGAAGCATTGGAAGATGCGATGGCAGCACGTGAGGTTGCGTTGTGGTGCCTATGCTACCCTGACAAGTTGGAGCAGTGGGGAAAAGGGGCCCGCGAGAAGTACATTGCTGAGAAGGTGAAAGCGGAGAAGCGCAGGCGAAAGAAGAGAAGAAATTCGTATTACTCAGCGCCTGTTTGCGACGATTATGATGATGATTGGGGGTATCATTATGATTATGGTTATGATGATGATGATATCCTTCGTTGGGAGGACGTGGTAGACTGGGAAGTATGGCCAAAGTCACCCCCCTCTGATTAACAATGCAAGGTAAGCATATTTGTTATCGCTATATGCTCTTTGTTATCTAATTTTCGATCAAAAATAGACAATGTTAGCAAGAACAAGTCTGTTGCCACCGGTCACCGCGAGAATCAGCTGCAGATTGAAGGTGGCGTTGAAGACTGAGACAGCGCATTTAGTTAGATGACAGTAAGAAGTTCAGGGCCTTTGAGTTACTAAAGTTCACATAGCACCATTTGTTACTCAGATTGACGTTATAAAGTCGTGGTACCTCTCAATGGTATCTGAGTTTATTTTCCCTCCTTATCAGGATCACATATTCGTCAGTTACAAGTACTCCATTCCCGCCATGCTCAGTACCATCATGGATCCAACCAATGCTTAGCACAAGTAGGTGATATTTACCTGCCTGCCATAGGGGAAGACCCTAAGCGAGGGTGATGTAGACATCCTAGTTATTCTTCCTCTTCTAAACCACGCAGTAGCCTTTCCGCCCTGAGCCATCGGTCTGGTTTGAAAATATTTGGATCATGGTCTTGTTGTCCCATGTCAATGGCATAATCCAATGCTGTTTTCCCATGTACATCGCGAAGATCCACAGACAATTGTATATCTTTGCAAAGAAAGCGAAGGACGTCCTCTGTTAGGGTCCCCTTTATGGAACTATGATGCAGAGTAGTTCGACCTTGTTTATCCATTGACCTGAGATTTACACCCCAGCTTGCCAATGCTTGGAGTACGCCCACGGAAAATCGGTGCGAGCTAGCGGATAGATGCGCCATACCTAATCCTTCTGCCGTCTTGAAGTCTGGATCTGCTCCATATTGGAACAAAAGATCCAATATTTCGTGGTCATTCTGGTACGCACAGAGGACAAATGCACTCAGATACACAGCCGTTGGTGACATTCCCATCTTGTCGACATTGTTAATGCCATTGAAGCGTTCCAAGAGATATCTGGCGACAGCAATGTCAACAGGACCATTGTTGCTCAACAGATGATGCAGCACATTCCGTCCATTTTTATCTTTTGCTCCCAGAAATCTTTCCGATAAAAAGTCCGGAATGCTCCTTAATAAATCTTCCAGTATTTGTAAGTGACCCTCTTGTGCGGCATAATGCAAAGCATTGAGTCCGTTGACATCCTCATCCATGGGATCTACCTCAAGCGCGAGAAGCTTAGAAACAACATCCATGTTCCGATTCATGATAGCAAAATGTAACGGCGTCTTGTTCTCCTTTGTGCGTAAAGAGATATTGGCTCCTTTATCAATAAGCTTTTGGGTAACGGCGTCAGACAAGTCCTTGATGCGTGCTGCAATGTGCAAAGAAGAAATGCCATATATGTCTTGGGCGTTAACATCAACGTCGGGGCATTCCAAAAGAAGCTCAACAACCACCATCCTTTCTTTCTGTATCCAAGCCTGGGCTGAGCAATATTCGTCCTCATCATTGTCTAATCCGATATAGTCAAGGACACATTCTATGCGGTTATCTGGATAGTTCCAGAAATCCACAATGCCAGGCCATCTGGGCCCATACAGATCCCGCCTCAGTGCTAGATGCAACGGCGTCTCACCATTGTCCGAAGGAAAGTTTGGATTGGCGCCATGATACAGAAGGAATTTCGTCATCCGTTGACTCCCTGTCAAAGCAGCGAGATGGAGAGTAGTCAGACCCTTCTCTGGGCGGGAGTTTTGGACAAGACTCTGATCCCCATCGCTTGTAACATATGTTACTCTGTCCCCTCGATAAGTGGGTATGTAGGTCCGTCTCACCACTGGCGTATCTACTGGTATTCCGGTGCTGAGGAAGGCTCGGGCTATCGTTTCGTCATTACTCTTAACTGTGTAGTGCAAAGGAGTCATGTTCTCGACATCCGAGTCCAAGCTCGCTCCTCTCTCCAGCAAAAGCTGAACGCATCGTTGCCAGCCGTTCATTACAGCATAATGCAAAGCGTTTCTTCCTTCTGCATCTCGTACATCGGTGAACAAGCCTTGCTGTATGAGCCATTCGGCCACGTCTTCTCCTTGATCCTTCCCATACTTTGCATTCAATAGCAACAAATTCTTGGTGACTTTTGAATCTGACGAAAGAAACCTACTGACGGAGGGTGGCTCGACAATAGCGAGGCGGGCATGCAACGCACTGTGGTGTATGGAGTAATCCAGCAGCGGATAAATCTGTCCCCCGGCCTTTTCACGTTGTAGATAGTCGTCTATCTCCGAGAAGTCAACGTCAAAGGCAGGGAACAAAAGATAGGTAAGACATGACGCCGCAATTGCAGCATCTGCATCCGGGCGCCAGTTTTCTCGTGTACGCTTCAGGTAATCTTCCGTAGTACGATGAATTAGAGTGACCATGTCGTTCTGCTCATCTAATTCCACCAAGCCGGCACAGACGGAGACTAGGTCCTCGATGGCGATTAACCTCTCCTCATCAATATTCGAATCTGTTTCCTGGATGATAACCGCTGTTCGCAGCCCTTCGATCTTGAGGGGTCTTTTTGTAAATGTGAGCCATGCTAAAACATCCTTAGCAATAGCTGTTCGTTCCAGATGCTGACTCTCTATTCGTTTCATTGCATCTTGGTAGGCCTTGTCGTATGCTGATGCACCCTTCGGTAAAGCAATGAGTGCGTCCCTGGGCGTTTTGAGAGGCATTTTACCTGCTATAAAGTCGAGATGCAGGCGAGCAAGAAGGAACCTATGTTATTTCAGTTTCCAATAGTGACCTCAAAGGAAGGATGAATTAACTCACATCCCTCCGATCGCTCCTAATATTGCCTTGCAGATCTCCTCCTGAAGCTGCTGATCATGTGAGACGAATCTTCCAAGTCTCGACATGTTACGATTGAGGTATTTGCGAATATCCGTATCCCTGGCATGTACTTTCAGTACACTGCTTCCTTCCAACACTGTGTCGTTGGCAATCTCAGGGATAGCCCGAGAGGTCGCCAAGATATTTGCTCCCTGCAAGCCCCGGAGCCTAACCATAAGGTCTCTCCATACATGGCACTCGTCAAGACCGTCAATAACTATAAATACTCTAGAGTGCAGACACGCCACAGTCTTCAACACACTTGTAATTTCTCTGAGCAAAGGTCGAGTGCTCTTGTCCTTGTGCTTGCTATACAAATTGCCCAGTGCATCTGGTAAAGAGCCCGAACACTGGGCAAGCTGCTTGAGGATACTTGAGAGAATAAGGTTGACGGTTTCATTGTCTTGGTGCTTAAAATCGCAGTAATGATAAGCTATGCCAGTATTACTGTCGTCGCCGAAGAGGTTTAGAAGATTCTGGATCACAATGGAGGCTAGGACTGTCTTCCCTGCCCCCGGAAGGCCTGGACAAAATAACATTCCGTCTCGGGTTCTAAGCCATTCCTGGAACGCGTTAGAGTTGAGGAACCATTCCCCAGTTCCCTCTTCGTGTTGATCAAATAAATTGCTTTGGCGTGAACCATAGTCGACAGTTCCAATCCAATCGAAGATTTTATATCGCTCCTGTTGATCGAATCTAACAGTGAGATGATGAATTTCCTGTTCGATCCTGGAGGATCTTTGACTATGATCTTTTCAGCCTATGAGACTTTGAAGGTAGACTGTTGTAAATACCTGTGTAGCTGTCTCTCCACAGAATTGAGCAGGTCAAGATTGAACGACAACCGTCTTCGAAAGTATTCAACGTCGTCCTGGTCCCAATTCAATCTTTTCCAGGCTTTCTTCGCGTACTGGGCCATATTCTTACTACTAGATCCAATATCTCGATACTTATCAAGTCTTATGAGAAAATCATTTACAAGACACATAGATTCAGCACTAATCCGTTGGAGGTTTTCTCGCTGCCTGATCTCAGGTTCCCATCCCGACAACAGGATGTTAATATCTTGAACGACGTTTGAAAAGTTTCTGAGACTGGCAGTCAATTGAATAAGTGGATGCATGAAGAACGGGAGTAAGAATGGCTTACTCATTTGATATTGCCTCATACTGGCGAGGAGCCCACAAATCTCTTCCGGGCTTGTATAGCAAGTTCTAAGATTTTAATGAAATCGCCTACACCAACCCCGACATTCATTGTATCGTTGAAGGTTCAAATGAACAGGAGGTCAAGTTACTTAAGTTTTGAACTAGTTAGCGCTAAAATGGAAAAAAGCTTCTGTAATTGTTTTATGAATTGCTAGGTGAAGTTTACTCAATACGACGGAACAGCAGGATATTTGATGTCTAAAGTGCAGGTGCATATACTTTAGGCAGCAATGTGGCGCTCAGAGTTGAAAATTATCCTGCATGTAAGCCCCTTGTCAGAAACGTGCAAACTGGGAGTAAGATAAGACATAACAGGAGGCAATTAATACCGAATAGGAGTATAAAAGCAAGCAAGCAAGATGAATGAAATGAAACTTGATGGCATTATTCAATATTCTCACTCGGTGTTTACAGGTCTCGACTGCTATCTAGTGCGGGGCCCGAAAGGCGGCCTACCTGACGATTGACCAAAGAGCTTCCTCTTTTATTATGCGGGATGCCGGCCGCTCTACCATCTGTCTGTTTATGTTTATTATTGGCCGCAATATCGACTGAATAATCTCGTGGAGGCCAACCCAAAACTCGGGTACGAAAACGTCGGACCAATGACATTAACGAGGGACTCTTGTTCGAAGGTTGCAATGAATGATTTGTAGTTGCCAAAATTGCAGATGATGAGTGTAAATAGGTGGTGGATGCGATTATTTCCACGATTGGCAGATCATGTCATCTGGCTCACAATCGCCAGATCTCAACGCTCCAGACTGCTTCTAATAATGCCCCTTGCAACAGGGCTGCAAGTTTGACGCTGATGCCCTACCGAAGCCACCAGCAGGATTGTTTCCAACAAGAAACCAACTAGTTATACAATGTTTGAGGCTCATTGGCGGAGCTGACAGAAATACCTGGAACCTGATAGCGCTGGACCTGAACATGATGAGTTTGGATGGGTTGGCCCAAGTTTTCCAGAACACCATCTATCTTTGACTTTATTCCTTTGGTTCTTCATCAGTGGCCATCCATCTTGTAATGAGATAAGCCACCCGTGACGCGGGTATTTCCGTAAGGACGGTCTGAAACATCGTCTTGAGGGCACAAAACCACGTTTTTCGTGGCCTTGTACTTACGGGCTCAATCGCCAGACAAGGCCGGGGTCATGTCAGCAACCACGTTTTCTCTCCCAGGGCTGGATGTCACGCCACGAAAGCCCGTCAGCACTACCCTGCAACACCAGTGAAGAAGTGTTCAAAGCTAGACAATGAAATGCCATGGTCATGCAAACCGCTTCAAAACATCCTCGGCAACAGGGTTATTTCCAGGTTGACAGCTACCCTTATTTTACCCACTTAATCGAGTCTTTCATCGTTGTGTCATCGTCGCCGGCGTGGAATAGTCTCCTGGGATCGGCGCTTGGGCCTCCCGCCTGGCTTGATAAATACAGGTAGACTATTCCCAATAAGGCCAACATGGCTGCTGGGCTGAGTTGATCTTCAAAAATCCAGGCTTTGGCCATGCAGGAGGCGATTCATCTTAGCCTTATTATTCATTTTGCAACACGGCTCATTGCTGCGCATCGTTGGACCTTGGTGCGCTCTGACGTTCCCAGAAAAGTTTGCCACAGCCATTTATGCACAAGCTTGGGCGCTGAAGCACGGGGATGATTTACGCTACAGGAAAATTGACTTGGAGATGACGAGAATGGTTTAGTGGCAGTGAGACTTCTGCTAAAAGATTGTCATCTTATCTCAGCGTGCCGTTCGTTATTCAACGGCCACCTCCCTCCCCCTGGAGCTGTGTTGTCTCAACTGCTCGGAAAGTCTCGATTACCAAGTACTGAACATATCTTGCTATTGAAAGATGTTATTTTTTATGAGACCATTCGGGGCCTTTTCGTATCACTCAAATTTACCTCAACTTTTACTGGCTTGGAGGTGCTATTGAACAGTATGCACTGGAAACCCGAACAGGGATTAAACATGATTCAGCATGAATTTTGAGTTTGCGGGAGTGATACTACCCTACCCTACCCGCACTAGCACAACAGGAGCCCGCGGGCGTAGCGGCTCTCCGCTTCAAGCGTTGCGTCGTCTGAGTATGCTAATAAATGCGGGGGAGACCCTACCTGATGGAACCCAAGAATTGTGTCGTCCTTGCTTGGTTCATTCCATCTTATTATCCCTTGGCATACCAAGACACATACAACTCTACCTCGGCAGAACCTCTTTCAGCATGGGAGTCAATGCTGACATAACCTCTATCTCGCCAGAAGGACTGGGTCTTGTCCTTCTTTCTGTGACTCTCTTCTTTGCGCCTCCTACTACTATAATCATTGCTCTGCGATGTGGAATTCGAACCAAACGCCACGTCTTCGGGATGGATGATACTCTCATGCTGATCGGATGGGTAAGTCCCAGGGTCCTCTTATAACTCCGAACGACAAGCTTATCGAGATGACAAAGATGCTCTTTATGGTCGTTGTAGGTGTTGTCTCGAAAGGAACTTACTACGGCCTTGGCGCCAAGGATGAGAGACTAAATGATTATCTGGTCGAGAAGAGTAAAATGGTGCGGCTTTACCTCTGAATCTACTGCCCTTCGCTGACTTTGACGGACAGACTATCTGGTTATTCCAGACATTCTACTGCTCTTCACTAGTTTTCATCAAATCTTCCATCTGCGTCACACTTCTCCGAATCGCCGTCAAGAAATCCCATAGGGTTATAGCATGGGTAACACTCGGGGCCTCGTGCATCTCTACGGTTATTGTCATTATTGGACTTTTCACCATGTGCCGCCCCGTTCAAGCAAACTGGGATAAATCGGCAGGAACATGCTCGCCTCCTATCGTCATCACCAGTCTCAGTTATCTTGTCTCAGCTGCGGCCGTCGCTACCGATTGGGTCTGCGCTATCTTGCCTGGCTTCATGCTTTATAAAACCCAGATGAAGACAGCGACCAAGGTTTCTATCAGTATTGTTCTTGGACTGGGTGTTCTGTAAGATGAGCCTTCGAGGGTTGGTTGGTTGGTTGCTGATTTGGATCTTTAACAGCGCCTCTATCGCCACTATTGTGAGACTTCCATACATCAAATATTATGCTCATCCAGCAGACTATGTCTGTAAGTATCACCTACCTCGGTGTCGTTGTTAGCAAAGCTAATCTGAAGTGTGCAGATAATGTAGGGAACATTACTCTTTGGTCCGTCTTTGAGTCGGGAACAGGTATCATAGCCGGTTCACTCCCCTCTTTACGATGTCTTGTCAAGAACTGGGTCCATTTCGACTCATCAAATAGACACTCTTCAGCACGCACTGGACCATTCACAGGACAGGGAGTGTCAACAGTTACATCCAAGGCGGCAGCTTCCTCCACAGGGCGACGACATAAGGGTTTGATGATTAATTCCAAGTCAGAAAGAGAGTGGGAGCAGTTGGATGATACATCTTCGAGTCGAAGGATCTATGTGACTGTTGATATGGAGATGCAGTCTTTAGAACGGCCGCCAACTTTCTCACATTCAAGAGAGTCGTTTGGTGGAGTTTGACCTTTCTTTGGTGCCATTATATATAATTTCATATTCTGTACAATACCAAATTTTCTCCAAGTTATCAACATACTTTTCTCCACTATACTCAGGTGAAATTAGAGCCTTACAACTAGTTATACCGGGAAGCATGCCTAGCATCTACCTTACATATCATTACGCCACTAAGAACCAATGAGTTAATTAGCCAGCATTTGCTTGGTCTTCTGCATGGATTCATACCCAATCTCGGCTATGCATGATCATCTTAATCTAGAAGTGGCTTATAAGATATTCATACTACTATCAGCTTTTATGTCTAGCAGCTTCTTAACTGTAAGTTAGCCTAGAGGAGATTAGCCAAATTGCAAACCCTAGTAGCGCACTCTCAGCGCTTGCAGCACAAAAGCAAATGCTGACAGATTTTAACTGGCAGTGATCCGTGGCAGTGATCTCTCTACCAGGTGATGATTACGTGTTATTGCAATAAATGGAGAGTCAACCTGTGAGAGTAATTGCTCAGCTGCACGCAACTTTGTAAATCCGTCAGTATTCCTCGAACGGGGAAAATATCAACTCCTAGTCCAGTCAATTAGGAAACTTACTCCTACGTATCATCCAGATTCTAAGTATATATATATCTATCTTCAGCTTACCGTCATGAGGACAAAGGTTCCAGTCGTCGCAAACACAAATCAAACATGGATCCATCTTAGCCTGACCTCATCGGGGAGCAGCATCAACTTGAGCTCGCATGTGCGCAAGTACAAGTACATGGAGTATACTGAAGCACTGAAGCTGCGCACTATTGGAAGAGAAAGTTATTTGAGAACCATGGGAGAATAAAGGCGCGGGAGAAGCGCGACAGTGGTCAATCAACCAAGAAGCATCAGTGAAGAGCCAGGGACCGCACCCTTATTTGGAGACTGGCATTTTGGTAGAGATGCTTGATGAAGCTAGGCGTTGTGGTAAATGACAAGGGTTATTCAAAAGTCGGCCGCTCATGGTTTTTTTTTTTTTTTATTTTTTATTTTTTTTACATACACCAATTGTCGCTCTTTGATATATTATGAGTACAATGAACCCCCAAGGGCTGACACCATTGAAGGACCTCGGCGCTATCAGCTAGCGTGGGACCAGGCGTGATCGGCATCAACAGCACATCGGAACAGCATTTGTGATAGCTACTTATTTTTAGTCTCTACCCGCCCATAAACAGCGAGTAACTGGTCCTGTTTCCGTAGTCAAATCTCCTGGATCTTGATGTTGTTGTTCCAAAAGTGTGAATCCAGTGAAAGGGACCTTGTTCTAGCGGGTGAAAACAAAGGATGTCCATTTTTGGTTATTAGCCTTTGTAGTGTCTTTGACACAAAGCTGAACACAATAACAGTCCGTATCGAAATAAAAGAAATAATAATAAAATAAAGAACCTCTTTTCATGTCGTTTCAAGAGATCATGATGTAGCGCTTCAAGCTCATGATTGACTGAGGATCTTCTGTTTTTCAATCAGGTACATATAACATATAACCCCTTACTCTACTTGTTCCGTCTCTGTCTCCATCAACTGTGATTACCACTGAATTCCACAACTACAAACCGTATATTGC
Source organism: Fusarium algeriense (assembly GCA_002982035.1). Taxonomy (NCBI): domain Eukaryota; kingdom Fungi; phylum Ascomycota; class Sordariomycetes; order Hypocreales; family Nectriaceae; genus Fusarium; species Fusarium algeriense. Next base: position 17,358 of record PVPY01001015.1, on the reverse strand, counting down.
CGTCAAAGTCAGTTTCCGGCTATTTTGAACTCTTGCCTCACCAAAATGTCTGCCCCTCACCACGCAAACCGCATTCCTGCGAGTCCCATCACTCCTCCACCCGCTATTAACCACGATGAAACCCCTCCTGTGTACAATTTCGACGGTCCGTACCCCGCAAATTAGCAACACCACCTCCCTCTCCAGCTTCTCGTTGCAATTTTCAGCCATCAATGGACTGATCTTCAACAACACCCTGTTCCTTTTCAGCCTTTCTATCCCTACGGCCCATCTTCTCCGAGATCCATATGATCCATGATTCTCGTGAAGCATGCCTGAGTTATATCGCAGGTAAGCTCACAGCCAGGTAAAAAGCAGTTCAGAATGAGATCAAAACCATCCACGAGTATGTAAGGCACCTTGAGGATTTATTCTCCATTGAGCGACAAACGACTTTCCGCCAACCCATTATTGAGCCAGCTCATACAGAAAGGCTGGATAAATCTCGGAAGAGGCTCCGCAATCTCAAGGCCAGGTTAGCTATATTGGGTATTCGCGAAGATCTTTATCCTCGAGCCGTCGAGCATACTTCGATGCTATGGATCAGGGAACCGAACTCAGGAGAGATTCGCCATTCAGCATTCAAAGACCTTTATGGGAATAGGCCTTCTTATATACTTCGTACTCCTTGGCCTGTTGGACATGCTATTTGGCCTGGCTTGGGCGGGGTTTATTCTCTTTGAGCTTTTGTCGGAGGTCTTGCAGTTTCCATTCAAGGCTGCACTTTTGTTACTTATCGTTGCTAAGCTTTTGGGCTTTCTTAGCTGGGAGGTTTGTTTCTTTTGGCATCTGGACAGCATTTGGCTCTTTTATCCTATAACTGGCACGCGCTCTTATTTATTGTTCTTGTTTTTTTATTCTACTGGACAACGCTGTCAGGAGAAACTACCTATAGACTTGGTAAATATAATCCAAACTGAAGTGAGCTCAATTGAACTTCTGTCTCTTAGTAAAATCTCCTAGTCTTATCGTGCTACAGCGAAGAAGCCTAGGAAGCGTGGTTGTTAAATATCCCTCAACTTTGAGATAAAAAATCCATGCAGCCAGCATACTTAGTTTAAATACCCCCGGTGAGAAGGCTATCAAGTACAAGTAGTTGGAAATCGACAATAAAGGCACTACGAAGGGTCTGGACGATGAGTATCCCACTGAAACTAGTAGACTCCAAGATAACCTTGACCACCGTCAGTAATTCAGTCTCAAAGTCATTTATGACGACAAATGCAGGATGGAGTAAGCTGTAAGCCAACTGAAGCAAGCTAGCCTTTTTATCTGTTCCGAGTCCGTTCAAGGCTTGCAGAACACTTGCTATATCACTACACTTATCCAGCCAAAGCGGTTTTGTCCTTCTCCAGAAGTACTTTTGCCACCCAGTACCTCCCCACTCAGAGCTTGCTCATGTTAAACAATTGAGAGTGTTGGGAGTCAGGTGGAATAGCGTATCTTTGCCTTAGAGCCGCGCAGCCCTTCTCTCATCGAGGAATGTATTGATCATGTCTTCCTCGTGTGTATACAGGGGCAACCAAAATACGGGTGTATTGAGACTCTGTGTTCAGCTCCAAGAAGATCATGGCTTGCACCGGATCTCTGGGACTTGTTCTTAAAGAACAATATTACAAAATCTACTAGTATTCTGAAATCATGCTGCGGCAGTATGCCAATCTCCCTCATTCCATTCGTTCCGGGGGTCGGGCCGAACCCATCGCAATGATGACGTGAGTGAGAGTCTTTGGTATCTAGGCCCTCATCCTCTAAGTTGTCTTGGCTGCGTTTAGTATCGATCGTCTCATGAACAATTTCGTATCCTGTGTTCTCAAGAGTCACCTCAATATTGGTATGTCCTCCCTTCTTTCTGAGATTCAATTCCGAACTTGTTTGTATTGAATAACTTCAGGGTCACTCTATCAAAGAAGGTTTGGCAATAATCTACATAAGCTCATTTCCCAAACACTACTCCTCTACATTTTCAAAACATCTGGCCTAAGCTCACTTCTTCTTGAATCACTTATTCTAAAGATATTGAACCTATTCTCCTCCATCTCTGACTATGAACTCAAACTCAAAGAGCCATTGTGCAAAACTCAGAATTGTGTTTTTCAAGACACCGCCATATGACATGCCATTATTCGGTGATAAGGTTTTTAGGTTAAAAGAGCCTTAAGCGTAACGGGAAGGTAAAGAACACACTTAACGCATATAGGAAACGCCAGTAGTCTCGCTCTAATCAAGTCTAGGCAACATAGTACCAACAAGAGCTTTGGATAAAGCACCATTTTTTTCAACAAGATCCTGGAACTCCTCGATCCTCCATAGGTATTCGACAACGCAAGCAGTATAGCGTACGACTAATTCTCGTAGCTGATCTGGCACCAGTTCTTCAAAAGTGTAGCGCACCAGCTCTACCACATCCTCATAAGCCTCTCCCCTCCGAGTAAGATTTACTAAACCTTGGTGAAGATTTCTGCGAGAAATGAATACAAGTCCTGTAACGGCGTAACGGTCGGCTAACGTGTAGACCTTGGCATGGTGCAGTACGGGGTTTGCATGCTCTTTCGGTATTACGACGACGTGAGAAGACAGAGGAGGCAGAGGAGGGGAATCCCAAGAATGGAGAAAATCATGCCACAGTGATGTTTTAGGAGCACCTTTACACTTCTTCATCAGTGTCGCGAGGGGGGTAGGTCCATCTCCAGGCATAATTTCTTCTGCTAGCATAGCTTCTCGTGCTGCGAGTTCTTCTTCGAGCTCGAAAGGCCTTTTTAATTTTGGCGCTTCTTTGTTAGGAGTCTTCTCGGCGGGAAACGGTTCTGGAGTGTCGTACTCTCCCATATAAACATATTGCCAGAAGCTGTTGAACACTATCTCGTCTATATCGTCCCACTTAACGGAACCTTCTGATGATTCTCGAAACGATCCATTTACCAGCGCCGAGAGAACTGGCGACTGGTGTGCGACAAGAGCTGAGTGAATGGTGTATTCTTTTTGATTGGGGCCGATCAGAAATTTGAATGGTTTTGATGTCGCAATGCTATCCATACTATAAGTACAATCTTCATTTTTCTTCTCTCCATAGACTTACGCCTTTTTCGATACACGATCCATTCTTTGGATAGCAATTGTGTCAGAGTAGTATTCCGAAGAGGTTTTTGTTGTGTCGCTTCAGCAATTATGCCTACTCAACCGATCTCTGTCGCCAAGTCACGCTTTGAAAGGCGCGATTGTGTTTGCTGCAGCCGGATCAAGGTCAATGTGAACAAATATCAGCGACTGAGAGAGGGAAAGTCCCAGGATGATTATGTTTTTTAAAGAGGAGAAATGAGACAACATTTCTATGACGTAGCAACTCCGTATGAGAATGTTCGACCACTTGTAAGTCCTTAATTGGTCCATTGTGCATCTGGTCGGCCTCCCGCATGCATTAGTGATGACATGTGTCTTAGAATTTATGAATTGTATGATCTAGCTTTGGTATACCCAAGTCTATTGGGTTTCTGCTTTACCATGCTTTAACAAGTTTTCGATTCTGAATGTTTCGAGCCGGCTGAGTCTGCCCTGGTTGATCATTCAACACTCATTCTCCAGCAAAACTTTCAGCCTTTTTCTAGGATTCAGCTCTTGCACAATATAGTGGGCAAAAATGTTTGTAACATAAGGATTACTTTTCCTCATCCTCCCAACCTGATTCAGTTGACGTAAAATCCTGTCTCTTCAACGCGCTCGGGAGGCCGCGGCGCATCTTCAAGCCACGCATTTATCAGCCGTACGGGACGTTCATTGGGTTCGAAGCCTCGCCGGATTGCTCGTGCATAGATGTTCCTTATAGTTTGGATTGGGAGACCTGTAAGGGCGTGGATTTCGATGGTTGTCTTTGCTCCCCCAGAAGGGGCCATTATAGCCACCACCATTGCTCGAGTTGCGGTATCTGTTGGCATTTTGTTGTACTCGAAAGAGAAGAAGCGGTCAGAAATTCACGCGGAGGGAAAATTGTTAATAAATCTGGCAGCGGGACACTACAGGGGTAATTTAGCGCCTCAGCCCTTGTAAAACCCTAGAGCAACGAAATGTGCTAACCAAACATCAACAAAGAGCCATTGCGTCAATACAGTCAGACTGCTGTAATTGCAAGTCTGTGATATCAATAATGACGGCGACCGTAGAATTGTACTTGAGCGCTACATCTGTCTTGCCGGTGTAAGGATAATAGTATGATGAGTGGAGTTTGGCCGAGAATTAAAGCTTATCGCACCCTTACCTCGGTGGGGTTAGCTAACCTGTAGTACATCTTAAAGCCTGGAGGTATAAATGCTACCACTATCCATCTGAGTTACGTTAGTCGGTCTGTAACTTACGGACTGAAGTTGCTCGATATGTTGCGCCAACTTCACTCCAAAAGAAAAGGCCAATTGAAGTATCGGAATCAAAATCGCGTTGAAAAAAAGCCAGGACGAAGAGTTTATTTGAAACCATTAAAAACACAAGATGTTTTGACGAACATCCTGAATTCACATGTTCAGAAAGCGAACTGCAAAGGATGCGGGATAATTTTTTCTGTCTTATGTTATGTAACCTAGATCTAAGTAAAAAGAATATTACTCACCGAAGTTGGGGGATTCCATATTGAGCATATGTACGGGGAGCCGCAGAGAGACAGCCTGACCGGTCCAGCCCATCTGTTTCATTACTTAGTATTTAGCGCGTGACAGTCCTAGAAGAAATTAACATGCTAGTAGATTATTGGCCTAGTTGTCGAAGAGAGTCCTACTAACTTTCCCCAACCGTCACAATCTCAGCAATGTGACGCTTGTAAGAATTGTCCTGTGGGATCTGTCGCTATACGTAACTGCGAAAATAACCCAAATCATCATTTTCCCCGTTAAAGGCTTACGGAAACCGTGAGATTGATTGTAGATGCACTGAGGAATGAGGTATTGGGCTTGCTGCAAGTGAGCGTAAATTACCTCGACACTATGCAGCTTGATAACGGACCAATTGGGGAAGGCATGCTAAATTAAGTAATGATTTCTAATAATAACCGCACGATCAACAAGACCTTTTAAACACAGCGTCGTACCCCGCACAAGCCTCTCCGATTAAGCTTAATAACCATAGCCCAACTTACCCAAGTTATCAGCCCTTGCTAATCCTTTATACGGGTTCAATATGTTGTTCACTATTATCATAAACTACCTTGCTGTTTCTCTGTCGATTATTATACTTACCAGATGGCGCCTAATGGCCTTTGCGCAAAAGCATCAGTATTTGACACTCTGGCTCCGCCTGTCTTTGTCTGAGCCTTATTTATTGAGCTCATGGAGTGTTGCCTCTTTGCTTGCGACTACAAAGGCAATTTATCACCTAGAACCGCATTCCATTCTTCAAAAAAATTACTACTATCCGCTTATCATCTTGTTCTTTGGAGTGACGTACGTCTTTGGCTTGGACTTCGTGTATGGATCCTTTCAACACAATCGCTACCTGCGCCTCCGCTGGAAAGCTTGGACTGGACCAAGCCGAACGGGGATCTCACCAGATATGGCTCAGTACATTGGAACGCTAGACGACTGGAAGATTTTGGCCCAGAACGGCTTGAGGGTCGATTCTCACCCTGTCGACCGATTTTCCGGGGCATATTCTGGTCTAATTGCACAAGATCCAACCGACCTTCTCAAAGCTAGAGCCGCCACAAATAACTCATTTCCTACGATACGAATTCCTCAAACTAGACAACAGAGTGGTGTCTACCAACCTACTACAACCGGGGTAGCCATATCGCTTCTATGGGGTGAGAATCTTGGATTCCAAAGGCGCTGTAGTAGAGGCATATTATCTGTTCCTGTTCATTTATTCAACACATCACCTATGCTCAGTTCTGGATTACCTGGAGAGGCCATTTGTCTTGCTTTCGGGGTATTGTCCCGGAACAAGGGACTGGAGCCACGAGCCCTTATTTGCAACCTGAAAACGAAAAACTCATTTCGCGAATGGGAAGAAGCCGGAGTCTGGCCACATCCTGCAAAGACGCTTAGAAGTTTTTATTATTCCGAGTTTGAAAAAGCGTTTTCGTTACTCGGTGACTCATATATCACCACCGCCACGGAACTAGCCTTGCTATTAGCAGACTTGGATGCCTCCCTCATTGGAGAGTGGCTTGACCGAGGATTCGAGCACCAAGATCTGGAATTTAACAACCTTGCTCACGCTCACGGCGCGAACACGGAAGATCTGACCAGGCTTTATCGAGGGCATTATGCGGCCATGCTTATCAGTCTCGCTCTCTCAGCCCGGCACAGCGTCATTCGGCCGGAGCTGATTGTATTTGATGCTGTTTGCAGGCTCGATGATATAGCAATTCCTAAATGGGCAACCTCGGATGTTATGGAATCCAGACGGCAGGCAGAACTAGAGGCATATGGACCTTCGGTGCTCAAACTGGCCAGTGCTATCATATAATGGTTTGGTCATTGGAAGCTGCTTCGTGGACTGCCTCGGAAAAGCAGAAACGCAAATGAAACTGCCGCTGCAAGTAAGATCCAAATTTGGCTAGGACTCTTGAGTAATTTAAATTTCCACGCAATGTATTCAGCCACTACGGAGAATAGTTACGGTGAAAACTCACTCGCGCACAAGCCTTGGTCAGAATGTTTCATAATCAGTCACATCACAATGTGATAAGCTTATGTGGCTTGCATACCCCCAATCAATTCTTGTATGTAACCGCATATGTAAGCGCTTACTTGTTCATAAAATGCACATATCTTATCGCGTTATCACAAACTCAATAGTGAGTGGTATTACAGACGCCACAGCGACGACTTCAGCCAAGGCATTCTTTCCATAAGGCAACCTGGCGTCTCGTGTAAAAGGTGCGCCCGATGTAAGAACGCGTAATATCTCGATAAAAGAAGATTCCTCATTTCAATTTCGTATTTGGGTAGTTTCAACCTTGTTCACACCCTCAAATAAACCTTAGGGAATCACAATTGATGTTTTGGTGAACTGATCCAGCCTATATTACAATTAATTGGCTTTCACCACCACTATTTCTAAGATTTCTGCAATCTAGCCAAAGGCTCTGCCCAATGGGGGCGTCAATTCTGCCCTTTCTTGCCCAAGGGCTCCTCTACTGGGGTATCGTATCCAGCGCACCTGTCCATCTCCCGAGCGATCCTAATACTACTTCGCCCTTCATCAGTCCGAGGTCCACCAGCCTTTCAGTCTTTCAGCTCGGCAAAGCAGCATCCACTGGATTTGTATGGTCTTCGATCGGGTTAGCCATTTTGACTGCCTTCCTCCAGGGCCTAGTCACTTCTCTTGCCTATATGACTGAGTCCTCAAACTCGTGGACGTTTCGGTTTCGACTAGCAAAAGTTGAGCATTGGTGGTGGACTCTTGTTTCCTTCCTCCTGTTTACATCCCTCTTCTTCAACGTCGTTTCATTCGTCTCTGGCAACAGCAACGAAGCTGTAGCAGTTCTCGTGCTCTCTACGACAACTTTGCTGGCCATTGTGCGATACATGCTGCCCGCTTGGCGTAGTCGAAAATACCTTCACAACCGTTTCCTGGCATGGACAGGCTCCAGCCGAACCGGGGTGGACTCGAATCTTCAGTCGTTTTGTGGGGGCAAAGATGATTGGTACAATCTGGCAAAACAGGCCAAATCCAGAGGCACGAGCGGTGTTTCTTCAGACAATTACGGTTGGCGACTTTACCGCACCGATGGTATCCAGATGGATCCTACCGATATTCTCAAGTCCGGGGTTGTCAATCCGCTCACTGTTTCTATGACTCGGAACACTCAGTACATTTATCATGATGGGTACCCTGATCACGGTACCGTGTCTCTCTACTGGGGAGTGCACTCTGGCTTCCTGCCAAGGGTTTCCCGTTCTATTTCTTCGGTGCCCGTCAACTTGCTGAAATCGACGCCATTCACAAACGACGGATTCGCTGGGGAAGGATTGTGTCTTGCGATGGGAATCTTGGGTCGCAATAAGGGTCTCAAACCAAGAAATCTAGTTTTCAACATGAACGGGGCGTTATCCACACAGCTAGAAAATGATTCAACTTGGTACCCTCGACCCGCCAAAACGCTTCGTAGTTACTATCGGAAATTACTGGAAGATATATACGGCGGCCTTGGAAATCCATTTGTTTGCGTTGCCATCGAGCTCTCGCTGATTCTAATGGATGCCTCTCCAACAGCTGTTGCATCCTGGCTTACAACGGGATGTGAGCATCAAAGCATACAGGTGAACGAGGATCTCAAACGCCACGGTGCAAATAATGAAGAGCTGAAGGCGCACTACGAGTCCAGCTACGTTTCTATGATAATCTCCATCAACAATATGAAGGATGGGAAGGTCGGTCAATATAACCATGGGAAAGCGCAAGCAGTTCGTCCTGATATTATATGCCTTGGGCTCTTACTCAGAGCTAGAGGTAAGCCCAAACCAGCGTGGTGGGGAATGGAAAAGTTTCGCAGCTATCGACAAGGCGAGGATGATCATCTCGATTTCAAGTGGAAGGACGCTGCCGCCAAGCTACTCGGACTTTCATCATACCCTTCCAGCGACGAGGACGACTATTGGGCTGACAGCTGCGACTTCAACAAGGAGTCAGTAATGGGTGTTTCTATATCCGAGGGCGTGATGAGTTCTGCCACTGGCAATTCGCAGTCAAGCTCTTAGTGTGTCTATTCACGGCCTTTATAATCTGGAGAATTTAGCGGCAATAATAGAATTGTAAGATAGTACTATATTCATTGATGACCCCAATACCAGGCATTGCGCGCTCTATTCATGACGATGAAATGAGGGGGGGATCAGCCGAAAGCTCAACCTTGTCGCATGCCTCACCCTGTTGACTGATTTTCCTGAGGATATTCGATATTACAGCCTGAATGCACCAGAGCCATCTGGTATTAATTTTTATAGTATTTACAAAAAAGTCATTTAAGCCAAACTATTTATAACCTATAAACAACTGCAAGGCCTGTGACTTTAGGATCTGCTTTAATTGGTTTCTTACCCTATTACCTAGTAATCTGCCTCGTAAGGCTATTTCTGGTAGTCTAGGGAAAGGTGCCTAATGATTCGCTGGACTGTACCACTGTGAGGCAGCCAAGCCACTGCCACGTCAGACAAATAAGCAGGTTCTTTTTTAAAGCTTGTTTATTGCCTTTCCATCTTCCGCACAATATCCTCCTCATAGATGTAGACCACTCTTTCATACTTGAGCTAATCAGTGGAATCGCGATGAGCTCGACCGCTATAGACACAATGGATGCCACTAGGCGGGACATTCCGCGTTCACCACCTCCAACGCGAAGGCCGCACCCGCAAGATCCTGCAGGTTAGTTGAAGTTGACCAGAGAAAACGGAACTATAGCTAACCGTGCCCTAATAACTCAAAGTGCCAGGACCGGATCCGGACAAGGAATCAAGTGCGAGAGCTAGCATTCAACGGGTCGCATGTGATATTGTCGCACTAAATGCCTTCACGTTGAAAGCCTTGCAAGACGGATGGTTTTCATCGCCACAAATTATCAACCGACCGAGATATGAGAGATTTGAGGCGTTCCTCACTGCCGAGGAGCGAGATCACGTCGATATGATTGCAGAACTGTCCGACCATGAATTCGATGCCTACATTGCGGAATACGTGGGGACACTAAGTCACGCCGATCAGCTGAGACGTATAATGGATCCGAGACCCAGCTCTCACTACTCGGATCTCCTCGTTGTCCGTTTGGTGAGATACCGTGCGGCAGATGCGCACGCTGGGCTAGCTTCAAGGGTCAACAATCTCGAGATTCCCGCGCGATATGACTATTGCGAGACATACCAGGACTATATCGAGCAAACTATCGTTCGACAAACGGAATCTCGGCACGGACTTTCGACCGCCCTAAGACGTGCCTCATCCCTTTTGAATTCGATCAAGTTGGCAATGGACGACGGAAGCCTTTCCGACACATGCTTATCTACGCTAAAGACAAAACTGGCAGCTTTGCAAGAACATTACTCAGATGCACATGTAACATTGTTTAGCTCACCTCGTGATCTTTTCGACCCGACCTCCGAGCATTGGTGGTAAGTAGAACATCTCTTGTCAACATCTGATACAACTAGTTAACATGGCCGTTCAGGGAATACAGGCCAGCCACATCAACACTCACGGAGCAAAATGCTCTTGCGCCAAGCCCGCCATCCAACGCCGTGACTGCGTATCCGGGAACATCATCAAGCGTGCGAGCGACACTTAATATGCGAGCAAGTCTTAACTTCGTCGTCCCCAGTGTTTGCCTCTTATGCTGGATTCCCATCGGGTATGCATATTTCAACGGCTCGCCTAAGCGTGGCGTAGCTACCGATTCGGACTTTTGGCAGCTGGTGGCTGGCTCAGCTATGCAGGCCTTATCTATCGTAACCCTGCTTTTGCCAGGCACTGTACAGAGCAAACTTCCTCGCCTCTCTGGCATATACACCGGGCTTCTGGTAATTACAAGCGCATTGGCTATACCAGCCAGCATTGTGTTGTATCTATGTGTATCCGCTCGCTGGAGTATAGTGGTATCTTACATTGGGAATGCTGCGCAGGTTCTAATCTTGCTTCAGTTAACAAATGCTCTTTAGTTTCAGACTTTGTAGGTGAAGCCTGACTTGCGACCTGGCGCTATAGGCTCAAATGCATATCTATGTATTCCTTTCTCTGTACAAGACCTGACGAAACAAAGAAGCATTGCGGCACAAAAGCTGAACAGTCAGGTCATTCAGCAAAATCAGCGTTGTTCAGTGAAGCACAGAGACCTAAGATCTATGTTCAGTCCGTTAAGTTGTACTAAACTGGATACAAAGTCTTGTTCTGCCTCTGAACCCGATCTCCTTGCAGAATTCTCTGAGCCTCCACTCGAGATCAGCAAGATTTGTCTCCCTTCACTCGATAGTTCGCGCGATGCATGTCTCGCTTGCAGCAAGGGAGTTCCAGGTAGTGTGCCGGGGGAGGAGCATGACACAGCTGAGTGATAGCGCGAAGGTGAAGTGCTCTAGTGGATAAGGAAGGCGAGGAGAATAACTTTGAAGTATACGATAGTTGGTAGATTATGATATCGCGCTGTCCTTCTCTGGTAGCCGGACTATCAGTATAATTATATTTGCTTTTTATTTGCAACTATAGTTATCGAAAACTGCTTTATTTCCCCCTCGAATTCTTGGCTCTTCAGTGACTAAATGCTTTCCTATAATAAATCGAGACAGAGAAACGAGAAACGAGAACTAGTTCCACAATCCTATGAAGCCTTGTAATTCTCCAGCCAGCTGCCAATGATCCCCCATGGTGTACGGCCTTTGTGTTCAACCGTGACACATTGGGCAGCTAGGCCAAACGTGTTCAACGACTTAATCAACATGGCGACCCGAATACACAAGGCGTTGATCCATGTTTATTCGTTGTATGAAAGGGATGGGCTCCTCTATTGGCCAAACAAGCCGTATACTCTACAAGCAAGAGATCAACACCAGCGCAGAAAGGGTCGAAAAGACTTACGCTTACAAACCAAAACAGTCTAATACAGGAATCCAATATCGAACTGCACGCTATGATTGTTCAATCACTATCCTGAGTAGTCGCTTCTTCCATCTGAGCTGATTCTGAGCCATGGGTGTGCGAAATGGAAGAGCCTCACAACAGAGTAACCACAGGCACAGGCTCGTTCGACGGTCACATCAACCTATCTATCTCTCAGTGTTTTACTTGTGAAAAGAAACGAAAAGCCTACAAATTCAGAGATGAATAGAACACGATCTTTTCCCCAACGATTAAGCTTCTACCAAGAGCTCGCACGGTATGTCATATACATAAGGCTAAGACAATGCTGCTAAATCTACCAGAATATATGTCACAGATGCCGTGGCCTTCTTTCCTGCAAAGATGGCGGTAAAGCCAAGCAATGACAGCGAGTAAAATGTTGCCTTACAGCATCCTTCCGATGAGAACTGTACCTGCACCCTAGCTCAGGACAGTGAATATTCCGGGCTCCTCCCTGGTGCTTAGCTTTCCAGTGTTTCGACAACCCTGATTTGTCTTTGTAAACTTTCTTACAGCCAGGAGATGTGCAGCGGAATGGTCCCCTATTGAGTAGTCAGAGGTAGGCTTGTAAATTCGGATTGTGCCAAACTTACTGTTCAATGTCCACCTCTCTTGTCTTGGATGGAGACGGAAGATGTCCCGTAAGGTATGTATCAACTTCGTGTTTAAATACTTCGGTTGTCTCGAGATGATTTAGAAAAGGCTATAGATCCTTGGTCAGAAGATTCGAAAATTGGTAGGCCGCTCACCCTACCTCGGCGATATTGAGCAAGAAGACGTGAACTTCCTGTAGAGTCCCTATATTTCCGAGAAAAACAAACCTCTCAGCAATAGCGAGAAGCGCCAGAAAACTGGGATTTTCCGACATAGTCCTTCTCAAAGGCTCGAAGAACTCTTCCTGCAAACGTTTTTCCTGTTTGGACTTAACACGTCTAAATGCGGAGCCCCGCCTCTCGCACACGACTGTTTGTCCACTGCCAGAAAATGAATAGAAGGCAACCCCATTTTCTTTTCCAAAGGCAAGAACAACAAGAAACATGTCGGTATTCCGCAGCGTGATTATAGGGTGGTCGGAAGTTTTTTCGAGTGCGCGATGTTCGATCTTGGGCTGTAAATCATCAGTATGTGATGGAGGGTCACGGAAAGGGTATTCTGTGGGTAGAGGGGCATAAGTAGGAAAGCTCAGGGGTGGGCAAAGAGGTGAATCCGAGTATCTTGGAATAGGGCCAAACCAGGATTGAGTGAGGTCGCGATGATTGGTCAAAGTTGGCTCAACGTGCTGGTCCAGAACGGTTTGAGAGCCGGATTTGTTTGACTCTCCCTCGATATTAGAGAATTGTGCAAAGTTGAACTCTTCGTGACATGTTCCTAGCAGATCGCATGCATCCTGCTCCAGAACGCTCATCAACCCGGTCGTAGAAGGAGCTGAAAGAAATTCGAGACCAAGGGACGTAAGATCTGCAGCCTGTCTGAACGCCTCAGAGGCATTGTTCTGGTCAGGACAAGCCTGAGGGTCGCATGTAAAGGAGGAAGAGTCCAAATTGCGGAATGCTGTGTCAGCAGGCTGGAAGTCTCCGCTAGGATATTGTCCAGATGGGTGGTAATGACCGCTACTAACACTCTGAGGCCACATTGAAGACGCCAGCGTGTCTAAAGCCAGTTTTTCGTCGTCATCGTAAATGCAGTCTCGCCAATGGTGGAGTCCCTCGAGAATCTGATCGCTGCGAATGCGCCCCTGGCGAAACATCAAAGTTGACATGACGAATAATAGGCAGGCGAATGAAAAGACTTCAGCCAGAGTTTCCGGTAAAATGCCATGGAGGACGTCTCGGTACGTTAAAATGCCCATTTGCCCAAGGGCTTCTGCGTCAGGGTAGTAGTCTCCAAGTTTGGCAATTTTGGGAGATGCCGATATAGAGCGTAAGCTTTCCAATTTCGAGAACTCGTTCTGGATACCCTGCCTTAGTGATTTTAGTCCTAACCATGCACGATCTTTTGGATTGGAGGCTGTTTTCTGGTGTTCCGGGACGTCTTCTTGCTGCTGGGGCCCATTTGAGATTTGCGTCGAACCAACCAGCATCAGTTCTCCTGGTACTTCTGGTACATCTAGTACATCTGGTAAATCTGGAATATGGCAGCCCGTGCCCGCGAAATCAGGAACATACGGGGGTTGCCAAGCATCAAACCCCAGTTCCTGAGCAGTAGGTGCTGTAGAGAGACGTTCCTCTGTTTCCTCAAGATAGAGAAGACCAGCATGAATACCGTCGAGCTCAGCCAGGGCAACTTCTCTTTCAGCTCGTCGAGTAGCGATATTCGCCCATATGGGGTGGTGATCGTCTTGCAGAAACATCTCCAGTCGGCATGCCAACAGATCATCCCCAGAAAGTGTAATCCTGGACTATCGCAGTCCTCAACAGAAGTTTTCCAATTCTACCCAAGAAGAAAGAGAAATGATGGAATTGAAGAAAATGATATGTTGACTGGTAATTTTCAGGTCGTTCCTGCGAGGTAAAAAGATATTGTTGGGGGTTTTAGCACTCTTGGGGAGAGTTGCCAGGACATTTAAACTAACGTTAGGACAAAACAGTAGGACATGTTCAGGACAATGATTTTTCACCTTTGCCAGCCAGAATCAATGACAGCCAACAGAATACGCCACATACACATGACTGTTCTGGTCAGGGCTTCTGACGCTAGCTGCTTACGACCAATCATGTCCTAGGAAGAGTGAGTAAGTGTATACATACTCTACATAATTATTGAATACCAAATAAAAACTTGTCTTTTGTCGCCCCTAAATGAAGGGGATACATTCTTTGGCGTCGAGAAGTTTCGGAAAACGTTGAGTGACATGTCACGCACATTGAAAACCAAGCTGCATGTATCCTTAATTGAACTCTGTGTCTGATAGTTAGGGCCTCTCCGTTTCGGAGAACCCGCATGTTGGTCCCTTTACTGCCGAATAACTGAGACAACTGACCATCAAATCTGCGGGTTGTAGCGCTATCTTGGGTATGAGAATTTGCCAACTTGGCTAAGAACAACGACAAGGACGATGCCAAGGCAGCTCGCAAACTCAGCTGGGTTCAGGTATGTTTTAAAAGAGTGTAACAAATATCATTCTCAACAAGAAAATAAAGAATGAAGTTGCTGATTTTAAGGACGCTTCTTGACCTAATTTAGACCCAACTATTTCTTGAGCCTGAGGTTGACAACATCGCATTTGAAACGACTTTGTGACGGTGCCTGAGGTCAAGATCTACCATGCATATCCTCAAGTAATGGGGCCCCGCCTGATACCACTCTAAGTTCTTGTAGGCCATGTGAGATTCGTACACGTATCACTTTGATCTCGGCCTCTGCTGTTATTATGGTTTCGGGAATCTGGGAAGACTTCTGGTGGAGATGGTGACTTTTCAATGCTGATTCCGGAAGTCGGTGCCTCAAGCGTTGGGTTCAAGATTTCCGTAAGAACCGATCAAACGGTCAGGACGTGCACTTCCATTATGAGAGAATAAGTGGGGCATGTTGGGTTCCTGGATGACTACCGGGTAGTTTACTTACTGCAACGGATGATGCCTTATTCATCTTCGGAAGCAAAAATTATTGATGGAAACTGTTACTGCAAATAATGATTCAAACGCCTTGTATGCATTTTCCATAATCGTCACCCTTGTTTGTGGCGCAATTCTTGTTCTTGCAACTCTCAGCAAAGATTTCCGTCAAGATACGAAGCTTTGATATGCTTGCCGATGTTAAAGTACATTGGTAGTCAATGTCAGATATCATTGACATATTACAGTCGCATCGTGCAATTGAACTCGTCCTGAGATAGAAAGGCGCTCGAAATGTGTTCTTGGTACCGTTTTGTGTCATTTTATTCGAGGTTTTGGCAGTACAACTTGAAGACCTGGATTGCGCCTTTATCGTGCATTTGTATTTTTGCAGCCAGCTCGTCTTCATCACAGCGGGTCATCTACTAAGTGTACCAATAGCTGACAGGATTTCTCATTTGGGTAGGTTGGAAGCAAACTGACTTCGGCGGTCTGGATTCAAAGTATCGTGAAGAACAGAGCCAGGCGTTGTTCTCGTGGTGAGCCTTACAGACGATGATAAAGACCAATCACAGCATAAGTGCTGCCCAAATCAGGCAAGTCCGGCACTAATCCCTCCGAAAAAGCGGCCCGAGCCTCGAAAGATGTTTCTGTATTCTGTTAGATCTCGTATCACTAACAGCACAAGTGCCGGGTTCCGCCGACTGATAGCAAAAGATCTTTCAGCTCAGTGGAGCAGCTTCTCAATCCAGCGAAGGCCGCTGACGTTGAGGTACTGTACGGAGTAGCATCGCATTAAATGAAAGCCGCTGATGTCAGCATGGTAATCGGCATCTAGATTGAATGGGACATAGTTGCGCGGGATATGGGTATCACGTAGTAAGATGACGCTTAAGCCGTGATTGGTTCACAGTTGAACCATTTGCGAAAACATGCATTCTCGTATTATATAAATATGCGATGTCTTGGTCACCATAAATCAGAGTATCCGACCAAATCATTCAACCTCACCAATCACCATGAAGATCACCGCCTTCCTTACTTCTGCCCTCGTTGGCGCCGCCGCTGCCCGCGACAGCGTCTACCTCGTAAACTCTTACAAAGGAAATGAGATTTCCAGCGGAATGGCATACTATGCCGACGGGCACTCCCCAACCGGAGGATCTCGTCCCGATGACTACGTCGACGTCGTCCACGGAAGCAACATCATCTGGGAAGGCCGAGCTGTAAAGGGTAGGTTTTCTCTACTCTAGGATTTTGGAAGCAGTAGTTAACTGAAATTAGGCACTTTCGGCAGTGGTGTGTCCTTTACATCAAACATTTTTGCGGATGCGGGCGGTAAGCAGGCAAATGCTTGGGCTGGTACGGGAACGAACGGGTTTCATACGTATAATTGCTACAAGGGTACTGGGCCGAGTGGAAAACCTTGGGTGTTGTACACTGTGGATGGCTGGACTGTCAACGTTATCTACTTCTGCAATCCCTTCAATTAGAGAGTGATGGTTGGAGATATATAGACTTAGCAACTGTATATATTTTGTACTCGACTGATGGTCACTTGGCGGCACGAACAGTGCAAATTTATTCATCACTTCTTACCAAGCTTGACTCTTGAGTTCGCACATATCCTCGGTAAATATTAGCCGCACTGTCATTAAGTCTTCAGACTTGTTTGTTCGTTCGCACGACGTGTAGCCTGTAGCCTGTTTGCGGCTGTATCAAGCAGCAAGCAACTTGAAAGACCAAAAATGAAATCGAGAAACTGAGGCGCGGATTCTGTTAGACGGCTAGTTGAATTACCCTATTTCATTGTCACCGGGCTTCTGAAATGAATGTTGCTGCGTTGGGAGTCGCTCACATTGAAGCTGCCGCAGAGAGGTCCGCTGATTTCCTGGGAAATGAGTGACCAAAAAAAGTTTGAGTTGATTGATTGTCACCTCAGGTCATGTGATCTACCCCACCATTGACAGGGTAATTGGCTGATCATCTACCGCCCCATTATTCTTTTGGCGGATCAATATTCCGCCGCCCTCGTCAATTCACTCATCTCCTCTCTGCCTAACCGCCTTCGCATTCACGCACCACTCCACGAGTCCATCACAATGCAACATCCCCCCAACCCCAACATTACCCTCTCCTCTCAAGGCATCTCACCAACACCTTCTCCTCCATGAGAACC
>PVPY01001014.1:0-30289 GCA_002982035.1 Fusarium algeriense | reverse complement strand
ACCCCCACCCCATCCACATCCACATCACGTCCCCATTACCCTTGGTGGTTAGGACAGTATAGGATGGTTTATGATGGATTTGATCTTGATCGTTTGAGTTGAGAGGGGCGCTCCAGCCCTGGTCCGCAGACTATCACTGATATACTCCCCAGTCTAGGATTTATAGATGTTTATTAGATTTCTCCTGACGATTCTTCGTTCCAGTGCCTGAACACTCCTTTCTTCAGATACATACATCTATCCCACCATTCCACGTCTTGAATTCCTTTCAACATTCTCATCATCTCTTGTCTACTCATTGTCTGCATTCGTAGAATTATCAAAGGCATTTCGTTTCAGCTGGTTCAAGTCCTTCTATCTTATTGAGCTCTCCAGTCGGCATTCCTTTGCCAAACACTTGCCTGTTGCCATGTCTTCATCTCTCTATCACCCGAGGCCGGTGCTGTCCTCACAACGCTATACACCTTCACCAGACTATCTTCAAGATGCTCGACGAACATATCACAACAACAGCCGACTACCTCTACGTGAACAGGCCACCAATGCGCAATCACACAGCTACAACAGCATGGTATCATGCTATCCCAACACAGTAGGCATCCCGCCTTCTTTGCCAGTCAGCCTTCCAGCTCCCATGATCCCTTCACAATCATTCGAGTGTCTATACCGCGTCCCTACACCAAGAAACCAACCTCGATACCAAAGACGACCCAGAAATGGTGTCAACCCTCTATACTTCTGGCCTGCCTTCCGTCAGTATCGCAACCGACAAGCACACAAAGACACTCAGAAAGATAAGGGTGGTGTTTGGAGAAGGCCAGAGCTTGAAGATGCTTTTGTTGACTGTAAGAATCCCTGCGCGTGTCACTTGGCTTGACTTATACTGATGGTACTCAGCTGTTCTTCTCATGCCTCATATGGGACGCCGCAAGTTCTCAATGGGAGGCAAGCTCCATGGCCGAAATATGCTAATTAGCGAATACATCTTCACAATTTGCGTTGCTATCCTTGGCAGCAAAGAGATTTTCCGAATCGACAACAGCAACGATAGCATTGAGCAGATGGGACGCAAGCAAGTCTCAAGTCATATGCAGGTAGTCAAGAAGTTCTTCGAAGACTTGCGATGCTGTAAGTCAAAGTTTTCTGCCTCATAAAAAACTCTTACTAACATTACTAGTCCATTTCCTATTCCCTGCTGAGGAGAAGAAGGAGCCTGGCTCAACCAACTCTGATGACTACTATGATGAGGAGGAGCAAGAATCCTTCAAGTCCAACCCCGTCCTGACTGCTCTCGCTGAAGGCCGAGTGCCTGATGTGAAGCCCAACTATGAGTACTTCTCACAACTTCTTGCTCTCCAGTCTCTTATCTCAGTCCGCCCCAAGACAGCAGAGATTTATGTCTCTTCTTCTGAGGTCAAGTTCAAGGATGAAATCGCGTATGACGCCCAAGACAACCCTCTGGACACAGAGTCCTTCCCCCACCTGAACAAGTACAACAACTGTGATGATAGCCCCAGTGTACTTGGAAAGGATGTGCTACTCCATGAGTACACCCGCTCTTTGGATCGAACCACTTCTGCCTGTGTCAAGACGGTTACTCGCCGATGGCAGAAGGATGCGCCCGAGATCTACGAGACTCTGGATCTCCCCACTCGAGATGAGGAGTGTCTTCTCCTTGAGATGTGCGCTACTCTTGAGTTGCATGAACACGCCCGCTTCCCTTCGGGATCCGAGCTCACCGGCTTCGTTGAGGTGGCAATCACAAACCCCAACCTCCAAAACCACCGATGGAAGTGTGTTACACGCCTCACTCGCCCATCTGAGCTTCACAGTGATGACAAGAAGCAGGGTGTTTACACCAACGAGACTGGCATTCACCGCCGGGGCTGTAGCGACTCCAAGGCCGACTGTGATTGTCACTCGCGCCCTCGTCAGGATATTCATGTCCCCTTCCCTGCTGTGGAGTGGGCTAGCATTCTTAGCATGGCTGTTCAATATCCTGATGTTGAGCACCAACGTAAGAAGGACAAGCGCAGCAAGGGAGACGGTGATCGCAAGAAGCACGATCTCGACCGCTCTGGCAGCAAGCGCAAACGCTCTGAGGATGATGGCGATGCCGCGTCTTGGGCTCATCGTGATCTGACTGGAAGCGATCTCATCTGCAAGGTTGCCATGTACCAAGAACTTTGGTCGTGTGCTCCCGATTCGAACCGATGGGTTCGACAGGGCATTGTCTTCTGGCGATTCAACACAACCAACCAATGGTACAAGTACAACCCGGTATTCAAGCCGGCTGGTACTTCGTGGCGCTGGTTGACAGTCAACGATCCCATGTCTCGTTACCATCAGCAAAAGGCCCTCGTTTATCCTTCTACCTCTATGTCGCGAGATGCTATCATGTCGCCAACACCTTCAATCAACCAACACATGACAGCAGCGATGAACGAGACTTTTAGCTCTGCATGGGACCCCAGCGTGAGCCTGGCTCAAGTGCCCACTGTACCCGCAACGAACAATAGCGGCCTTACACTGTTCGAGTCCTTTTCTGGTGGTCTCGCTACACCTCCACCAACAGCGGGCTTACAACCGTCGTACCCGACCAGCTTTGACCATGGTATGCCTCCAAGCACAGGTGTCGGTTTCATGCCCTCCACATGCAGCATAGCAAGTGAAAGCCACCCTGTCGCTGGACACGGACACAGCCAGACGGCGGGATACTACGATGCGCAAACGACACTGGCAGATCTCAAGCCTGTGATCTCCACTGTGAACCCTTTCCAGAGCTCAACAACCACATCGGCACTGGACCTTTCAAGCTCGCTTGTCTACGATAACCCAGATAGCCTACAAGGCTGGGACATGCCGGCCTTGGACGGATGGTCTGCCAGCACTGGTGGATCAGAATGGGGGCCACATCACAAGCACGAATCCAGCAGTGATCAGACAGCTCTATGGACACAATCACAGTGGGCAATGGCTGGAGCTGACCGTGATGGCAGCCCCAGGCCAATGAAGCGAAGACGAGGAGATGCTATTGATAGCCACGTGCCAGTCACAATGGCAGCAGCAGGAGGATGGTAAACGAGATTACTGATGATGGATCATGCATTCACGCGTTTAATGTCACAATAGTCATGTAAGGTACGAGTTTGGTGTATGGTAATTGGGGTGGCGTTCAGGATGTCTTTGGGAATTGTTTGGGTCATGAAAGTACAGTAATACCAAGTTTGTTATAGATACGACAAGCACATCGTTTGATAGTTTTTGAAAGATTTCCCAAAATCAATTAATTCATTCAGCCAAGTCGTCACCTTTCGCCTTTAATATGATGTCTTCATTTTGTGCGAGTAGTTTTCGAATGGTCGCGTACGGAAATGATCATCAGTTTCAGTGAAATTCCTCATGACGTCTCAGATTTCCACTCTTTTAAAGGCTAAAGAAAGTTCAAGATTGACAGGTGCGTTGGTCGATCACTACATCACCAACAGAAACTAAGGTAAGGGACAGTGACGACATTCACAACGCATGCAGGCACCAGGAGGATCGATGCACTGAAGGTTTAGATGGCGAAATGGAATTTAGCCTTTCTTCATCTCGATCCACTCAAGATTGAGTTATTGAATAAAGTATCTGAGGGCGTGAAATTACGGTTTTTGGTTCCCTTTGTGTAGGTGGGTTACAGGTAATCTGAAGGAGTAAAAAGGACCCAAATAGTCGGGGTACGCCATCTGCATAAAAAAAGCAAGTATTGCGGAAGCTAAACTCGGAGAAGCTGAAAGGAGTAATAGAGAGAAACATGGAGGGTGAGAAAGGATGGGGAAGTGAGACATTGGGAGAAGCCATTGAAGAATAGAGATGGAAAAGAAGAAACACACCCTTGAGCACGTGAGGTTTTGAAGTATGAAAATTGCAATTTTAACGGTGTAATAATGATACAGTATTACAAACTGAGGTATTTAGTTAGTTAGAATTGATCATCAGGGTCTTTGACGTAAGTTCTGCACTCTAAACACCGTCAAGATCTGAAAGAACAAAGAGGGCGTGTAGAGGAGAATATGTCAAGGGAGGGGCGTGCATGAGGGATGAGCGAGTTTGAGGAGGTGCGGAGGTATTGAATATTCAGACGATAGATTTATGGAGTTTCTGAGGAGTGATGGAGGTTTCTTATTGTTAGTGCAAAAGAATTTGATATTTATTTGAAGGAGTTGACGATGTGTTATTTGGTGTTGATATTTAGTTGAGTTGAGGGTTGGATATTGAAGGGACGAATTGAAGGAGTAAATATGTCTTGAACAGCTGAAATGCGTTAAGGAGGTGAATGTCGGTTACTGATGCAGTCCCTAGTTAAATGAAATGAGCAATATGGAATTCTTTTGTTGTTTGCTGGTATGTATGGTTCTGTACAACGAGGCACAGCCGTTGGAAGTCCAACAGTGGAGATGAGTCAAAGAACAGCATGTCATGAAGAAAGACAAAGAAAAGAAAACAGCTCACGACAAAAGAATCATTTGTTAAAGATATCTACGGTCACAAGTTCAGCGACCTCGTCAAGGTTCAACACGAGATTTCCAAGATATTTGCTTGCCTCGTCATCTTATTCCGGTGGAGTTGGAGTTGGGCGCTTGATCAAACAAGGTCGTCAATGCAGCGATAATTTCACAGCGACCGTAGAGATGACCTTGTGGGACGATGACGACTACTATTCAGCGAAGAATTGAGAGAGATTGAGAATGTAAAAGAAGAAAAAAAGAGGATATTGTGGTTTCATATAGATAACAGGTCAAAGATGATAGTCATAACCAACAAAGGCGTTTAAAATAGATCATTATGGTAAGCCACTCTCACCGATGCTTTTCTCTAAGAATACACTGAATAAGCGAAGCGGTACTGGCCACGACGGTAGGCCTCAGACGACCAAACCAAGCAATTCTGAGACAAGAATACCCATTCTTGCTTTTTTCTGCTCTGCTCTGCTAAATTTACAGCGAACCAGCCCCTGTAATATCCCTGTATCGACCATTTATTTCTAGAGCACAAGCCACAGCCAATTGGCCACCGGCCGCTAAGAAAAGGTACAACCGCGCTTGCAACCGCGGCCAGTTAATTTCCTTAGACGCCCGCGTTGTGTGGGCGCCAACCGAGCAACGACATCCAACCGATTGGTTTCGCATCGAAACGTTTCATACTATTTTGCTCTATCTTGATAATCCCGGCAATGGTTTATTGCAGGCATAATTTTACGAATTCTAGACCTGCTATATCCCTGTTTTCTCTTTGAGATGCTGTCCCGTCTCTATGGATAGCCAACCAGCGCTGAGCTGTGAGTCTCGAACCAGACGCGTTTCCTGAGCTATTGGCATGATGCTCTTTAACCACTCAGGCGGCTATCAAGATCCCAGTTTCGAAACGTTTCTCTATTGTGGGAAACATCTATTCTCAGCCTGGCATCCTTGTCATATAGATCTCATGTCGTATTGAGTGGTTCTTGGACAAGTCTGTGCCCCCTTGAGCGCTTCCCCAGACGACACTGTGACGAGCATGGCCTTGATCCTCTTGTTTCTACATATGCCCACTTCTTGTTATAACGCGCCATAGTGGCTGTATTATACCATGTATGAGGTGCCGCGATCAGATATGCGCGATACGATGAGATGAACTAGCTGATGCTACGCCAAGCTACACGCCATCTCAACAATGACATGCCTTTAGCCGCGCCTCGTCTTTTCCCCTGTCCTGATCGTGCCTTGCATGCTGCATCTGTCTCTTCTTGCCGTCTCCATTTCGACTCCATTGTACGAGGCCAGTTTCCTGGACCGCAATATGCTGCCTAACGATAGGTCCTGGACTCACCAGAGATATACAATGCCTCACATCCCCCGTCCCAGATCTCATGTTTCTCTCCAGACTAAAAGAACAAAGTGTTTCGTCCTTCGGGTGCCTGCTTGTCACTTCTGCTTGATTGCCGTGCATTACTTGTGTCTGTCTACCTTGCTTGAGTTCTACGAAACACCCCCCACTTGCTTGTGTTCTTGATTGCCCATATCTCGTGCGATCTCTTCATTACCACTCGTCCTCCCATCCGATCCAAGCTATACCATCCGTTCGCTGTCGTGCTCTCTTGGTTGTCAGAGGCTCTGACGATAAGCTTCTGCGTTCTCAGATCACAATATCACACGCATCACCCGTTCCTTGTTCGTGACTCACGAACACCAAGATGCTCAACTAGAGCAAGCGGTATACAACCTTTCTCTTTTTTTCCTTTGTCACCTCTCCTTTCTTTTTTCCTCTTCTCTTTTCATTGAACAAACATTTTGTTTCTTTCCTTGTGTTTCCCTCTGTCACTTGAGGTTCAGCAGGACTGACCAAATTATCAACACTTTACCTGCGCCGGCCGGAGGATTCTTTTCACGCCAGTGCTCGCTCAGTCTTTCAACAACATACATTACAAGTCAGACAAGCACAATCTTCCTTGATTGCAAAGACTCCAGGCTCCTTCACTAGCAGCTTGACGTATTCATTGTTGGTCAGTGTTCAGGCACCGTTCGTTGCTTGTCAACCAAGGCTGCTCACACTCTGCCAGTGTTCGCCAGCCGTCAACCGTCAACCATTGAACACCACACACAGCCCTATTCACTGTTCGCTCGCACACAACAATTGTTCCTCTTTCATCAACAATAACAACATCATCTGCATAAATTCGATAGTGACGGGCTTTGCCTCTCTTCCACTACTTGGCGCATAAAACGCGACGCATTCATTCTCTCCCCCGGGAGTTGACTCTTCAATTACTCTCCTTTCGAAATAACACTTCAATTTTATTTCATCACAAGAAAAAACAAATATCAACTTGCAAACCGCAACAACAGAAAATTACCAAAAGCTTTATCCGACATCGATATTCAGCATGAAATTCTTCCATGCCTCCGGCCTCGCTCTCGCGAGTACAACGCTCATCTCTCCAGCCTTGGCGCACTCCTGGGTCGAGTACGCCTTCAAGCTCGCTCGAAATGGCACAATGATTGGGAATATAGGATATCCTCGTGGATATGTGCCTCGCGACTCTACGAATCCTCCCTTTGCCGACACAATACCCCAGAACATTCTCCCTCAAGCCGGCCAGGCCGCTTACTCTGGCGAGGAAATTATCAACAAGTTCCCTCTTGAGAAGAACCCTCAATTTCCCATGCTCGAGGCTGCCCCTGGTGACTATATTGCTATCATGCATCTTGAGAATGGCCACACTACTCTTCCTCACAACCAACCCAACAAGCCTAGAAACCGCGGCACTATCTACTTCTACGGCACCGCTCAGCCTAAGGAACAGGAGAAGCTCTTTGACGTCCATCTCCTTTGGAACAAGCAAGGCACAGGCGGTGACAAGCGTGGCAAGCTCATTGCTACACGCAACTACGACGATGGCCAGTGCTATCAGCCTAACTCTGGTGAACTCAGCACTGAGCGCTCTAGCGAACTCGCTCCTCAAGGCGCTCTCTCCACCAAGGAACTGGCCTGCCAGTCCGACATCAAGCTCCCTGAAAACCTCAAGGCTGGTGACATCTACACCATTTACTGGTACTGGGACTGGCCTGACTTGAACAAGGACAAGATTGACATGGAGGCCACCAAGAATGGCAAGTTCCCCTGGGCTGGTACCTTTATGCGTGGTGAGAAGGATCCCAATGGCTTCACCATGGATGTCATTGCGCGCAATGAGAGTTACTCGAGTGTTATCGACATCAAAATTACTGACTCTGGTGCCGAGCCATTCGCTGCCAAGAACTTACACAGTCTGGATTGGGTCGCCAATCAAAACATTTACTCTGCCGGTATCGAGGAGCAAATGAAGTCTAACTTCCAGGTCGATGTTGATGGCAACAAGGGCGATGGTTCTATTCCTTCGTCAACTGCCCAGCCTCAGCCTAGTGCTACCGCACCCGCCGACGGAGGTGCCGGCAATGGTGATGGTATCGCTACAGTTACCATCACAGCAACAGTGAAGCCTTCTCCCATTATCAGCACTGTCTATGTTACCCTCCCTGCTGAGTCCCTTGCTGGGCCCGAGCCTGAGCCTACAGAAGCAGGACCAAGCACCAAGACCACCACGACTACAGCTCTTGTCACTCGAACGAGGACTTCTCAGCCATCCGATGCTGTGCCTACACCTTCAACCGCTTCGACCGTCTACAAGACTCTCTACACCACTCGACCCAAGGAACAACCCACAGGTGGTGACCAGCAGCAACAGCCTCAACCTTCCACAGTCATCAAGACCATTGTGACACACATCAATACACCAACCTCCTCAGGAGAATCCAATGCTCCTCCACAACACACAACCCCCGGCGGCGAGTTCCGTAAGGACCCTTCTTCCGCTAACCGCGGTGCTCCAGCTCAAACACAGAGCGACGGTCCTCCCATCCCCACGCCATTCCTCCGCCGCCGCCAAAACTGGGTGTTTGGTAACTTTTAGGTTATTCAATAACCCAACCCTTTGACACATTATATACTGTCAAAGTTCATCATCCTTCCTTCGTCTTCAACAAGTATATATAGACGGCTACGTGTTCTTCATCTCCGGGAGATGCAGGTATAGGGTTACAACACAGCAAAAAAAAAGGGGCGCCGGTCGCATTTCACGGCGTTGGATAAATAGATACCAATCTGATTTTTATGCGCCTCTCACCTCCCCCTTTCTACCAGCATCTATGGGCGTTGTAGAAGGGGGAGAGTGAGAAGGCAGCCCAATTTCTTTCGGAATGTACACATGATTTAATGCAGCGTTATGATTTTCTTTTGGTTGGGTGCTCTGCCGGTGGGCGATGGATACGTGGGAATCTGAGGGACCAAAGTTTCAGATAAAAATTCGAAAACAGTTTGCATCGATTTCTGTGTTTAGTGACGTGAAACGTGTTTGCTGTGCTTGTGAACGTGTTCAATGCAGATTGGGATATGATCATCTCGGTAGTCAATCCGATACGACGTGTTGTGGGAGAGTCATTTGAGAAGAGGTACACAGTGCCTACAAGATTGCGTTGTATCGACCGTTTGATCAGCCTTTTCGAAATCAACAAGGCTGTAACATGCTGTCCTCGGAATGTTCCTGTTCCAGCAAATATCTTAAGATTCTTGACGCCCAACTTATCGTATATAGGAGCCGGTATCAGATGCCGGGCCTTGACTTGTTGTACAAGCTGCATGTAATTTACCTCGAGAGACACAAGCGTAACAAATCACAGAGGTGAAAAGCGCCGAGGAAGGGGCACATCGAGATATGTATTCGCAATGTGTATCTGTAATGATCCAAATCTCGGCCTCTCTAGCACTAGATCGTGTTCTACAATTCTGTATCTCCTTTCATCTTCCAGAGACACTCCATAGATCCGGTGACACCATGGCATTTTACATTTCACCACACTGGGAGATGACAACATCGAGGTTCGGCCTATCCGGGGCAAGATGACCAGTCTTGGTAGCCTCCATCTTCTTCACCACGTCCATGCCGTCGACGACCTTGCCAAAGACGACATGCTTGTTGTCGAGGAAAGGTGTGGGAACAGTGGTGATGAAGAATTGAGATCCATTGGTGTTAGGTCCAGCGTTCTGTAGGTCCGTCAGTAACAAATGCGTTGAGCAAAGGGATGAGGGACGTACGGCCATGGATAGGAGGCCAGGCTGATTGTGCTTGAGAGTGAAGTTCTCGTCCTCAAAGTTCTTGTAGCCCCAAATGCAGGTCGATCCAGAGCCGTCGTTATTGAGAAAGTCACCACCTTGACACATGAAGTTTGGGATCTGTTTCCTCAAGTCAGTTGCCGATTGTTCTCACGATAAGAGATAGGAGGCTTACTATGCGGTGAAACTTTGAGCCCTTGTACCCCTGGGGACGACCTGCACTGTTCTTGCTCTCGCCGGTGCAGAACTGGCGAAAGTTCTCTGCTGTCTTTGGTACGACATCCTTGAAGAGCTCGATCTGGATGCGGCCAAGGGGCTCACCTGGGATTGTTAGTTTGAAGGAAGAACATTAAGTAAGAAATAGGGAGCAATGATATTGACGGGGCTATCATGGCTTATCCCGCAGATCATTGGGAATAGCCTCACTTTCGGCAGTGATATGCTCCGTCTTCGGAGCGCACACGGGAAGACTAACCTCCGAGAGTAATATCAAGAAAGACACTATGAACAACCAAAAGGTCAGCCCACACACACCCTTTTCAATTGGGGAGCTGACTCAAAACTGCGCTGCGAGGTGCATCATCTCTCCACCTCGAATCACCAGGGTTGAAGGATAATGCACCGCCACTTTCATTCTGGGGGTTTTGAGGGGACTCACAGAGGGTTTCCAGACTCAGGAAGCTTTGTAGGAGGCATTTTGAGAGGTTGTCTGATAAGTGGCAGTTGTTTATATGTTTTTGTCAAGATGTTTCAGACGGTGTGAGAATGCAGCGTTGATCGGGCTGTTTCTTGCCGTGTTTTAGTGTGGAGCAGTCTACAGATCCCAATTAGGAAGGCAGTGTGGAGGAAGAATAACGTTTGTGATTGGTTGATGAATTTGAGATGGAACGATAAGGTGCAACAAGCCTCTTTCAAGTTTCTCTGTCGACTGTCTAAGGTAACGCATTCATTCCGGTATTTTCTACATGTGCTTCACAGTTGCTGAGGTACATCCTAGAGGATAATAAAGACCTGGAAATATTGATTGCTTGGGCATATCGTACGTCTCTGATCTCGGATCCAGATCTAACACCACCACCTCCGCTTAGTACCCCATGATGCATGCATCTCGACCAGGCCATCAACTAGAGAAAGCGGGGGTGGCATCCGGGGTTCAGGTCTAGTTATGAAACCATTCGACGCCGTCTGGGCAAGCCAGGGCCAAGCCAAAACCAAGTGAAAGAGATACGACAGCTTGAGGGGCAGTAAAATGGATACATTGACTGATACAGATACTTCGCGTTGAATGATCCATTATGGGCTTATATGGAGCTGTCGGATCCATATATACATGTGGGTTTTTACATTCTCAGAGTAATACACAAATATATTTCAAGCTAAACGGCACTGAATATCTTTGAAAACCAGTAACGGCCATGCCGTTATCCTAAGATCTATGGCTGAAGTTTATACCTGGCGTCACTACTGATTCGACAATGCACGTGTGATTTAGTGCACATCTCGTCAAAAGCTTCCGGACAAGCCAGGCCGATGGAAACGTTGTGACCGTCAAAACGTCTGACTAAGTGCATCTATGCTAACATGCAGCAAGAGTTAGGGTCCATCCATCCGTGATTTGACACAAATGGAAAAGATTGGAGATAACCTCATTGGGAGGTTTTGAGCATATCAGTGTAATTTGACAATCGTGTCAGATGGCGATTGCTCTGCAGCTAGTATTAAAATCGAGAATCAAGACAACATAGCCTCCTGATGTAGACATCATAGACTTTCTATTTGTAATTGACTCTAACAGCATTGAACCCCTTTGTATGGGCATAATGGGTTATCTTTGCACAGCCTAGTGTTGACGACGACGTCCACCCATTTCGGTAGTTGATTCTTCTCTGCTACTGGAGATTTCCAGAATTAAGCAAGTAACGTTAACCAGCGAAGATCTTACGTGGATCTTTGGCTTTGGTTTTGGTGTCTGACAAGACATTCACAACTGTCTTATTTTTTGACGTTTCAATGGCTGCGTCATAGCCCCATCAAAGAACCAAGCATCAACTACCGGGATGCGCGGAAGACGCAAAGCAATGACCTGATAAACCATGACGAGGTATGAGGCACGAGGACACAAAAGCTTCGTCTTTCAAGACTTGAAAATTGAGGTAAAAAAAAAATCCTAACGAACCCGTTGCAGCCGAGCCTCCCGCAGATTCCGGCTTGTTTGAGGCTCAAACCCCGCTGACCATTCTCCCTGTCAGAGCGTTAATGCATCACAGAGAGGCATTTAGAATCCAATCGCCACAAGCCAAGACGATGGCCAGTAAGCCAAGACCCGCCAGAGAGGACGGGGTGCAGCACTCTATCCCTGTAAGACGGCCCCAAAAGCGCAACCCATACCAAGTCAAATCGACGCTAGGGAGCCGTGTGAGAGCTTAACGTGATGCACTGTAGTGTACTTGTCAGGTTTCTCTCTTGGTGTTGTCACTGTTGTGCATCTTGAGCGTTTCAGCATCGCTGGAGGTTGCTTCAATAGGTCTTGTCGTATTATCAGACTGCCTTGTTTTGATATTCTCTTGTTTGTTTAAAGATTGTCGTATCCCCAGTCTTGAGACGGCTGTCACGGGGAGGCCTGTATTGGAGGCCTGTGATGGGCTCACGATTGCATGAGAGCCATTCGATCGAGGGTTGTGCCGTACAATGACACTTCTCTACTGCAGGAACATCGTCATTCGAATTGAGTTGTTGTTTTTAATGATAATAAGCTACGAGAGAATGGGGAACACCGGATTCACCGTGAAACCTGGGCTTATGCATAGGGCCACAGCGTATTTCGCCATCAATACGCAGGCACATGAACTTTATGCGCACTTTCAGCCACAGCGAAGCCAAGATTTTGAACGCGTCTCCTACCTATCGTATCGTATGTGAATGTGAGCGGCTGAGCTGTGCCGCTAGTCTAGACCACCTTCATAGGCCGAGGCCACAGCTGACAGTCTCAACATCATCAGCTGTTGACATCGCCCCCTTTTTTTTTTCCCTTGAAACCTACAACAAAGAGCGATTTTCTTTAAACATTTTCGCATTAATAACTGTCCTTATTTCTTGCCGGCGGCGATCTTAGTGGAGCGGCTCAGAAACAGGAGCTCCGTGATGCGGGCCGGGCTGAGACGAATTGAGTCGGCAACAAGTGGAGCCGTTTCGGTGGGAAGAAGCGCTCTAGTGCTGTTCGACATACGGCCAGAGTTTTGGGCCTTGAAAAGCAAGCAAAAAGGATAAATAAATAAACAAAGCATCCTGAGCGGTCAACGTTCGCAAATACAGTTTGATTATCAGATAACGCTTCAACGG
This sequence comes from Fusarium algeriense, assembly GCA_002982035.1. NCBI lineage: Eukaryota > Fungi > Ascomycota > Sordariomycetes > Hypocreales > Nectriaceae > Fusarium > Fusarium algeriense. Next base: position 17,281 of record PVPY01001014.1, on the reverse strand, counting down.
CTCAAACCGGTAACTCGGAAAGTTGCGAACGGCATGTTACTGTGGCGGCTTTTGAGATTCGATCCATAACAGTTGACGTTGCTACCATTAAGGTAGTTGTCAATAGTGAGAGGCTGCATCTGGGGTTGATTTAGACTTGAACGAAGATGACAAGATGCTTAAAAGTGAAACCGTAACGTGAATCGAATCTGTCAAATGTAACCAGGCTCCCAGACTCTTGGTAATGGCTTAATCTCGTTCATCCCGTCTCAGAAACTTGCCCTGTCTCATTCAAGACAAGGAAAAGCTAATCAAGATTCCTCAAACCGAGCAAAGCCTCAGTCCCCGTGCACTTGAGTGACGCTCTGTGATCCACTACGCTTACAGTAGCCCATCTTTATCTTCATCGTCCGCCGCGGACTGCGCCACGGATGTGAGCGCCAGAGTGAAGCAAGCGTATGCGTCAAATACGCTGCGAATACGGAACGAATACAAGATAATGGAAATGCAGCAAGGAAAGGTTTAACGGATGCCTCCGTTAAACGCTGGACCCTTATAGATCCATCGATCATGATATTTTGGGATACAAAGTCCCTATAAACAATTGTATCCCTATGACCTTGAGCCTTGACACGCCATTCACCCATTGTCTCGTGGTTATCTAAAGAACAATTTATCGCACGTCTTGATTCGTCTAAAAGACATCACAATTTGACTCCGTTCTCTTCAGAATATTCACTCAACCCTAATAATTACTCGCGATATCTATCAAACGTCTCGTAATCCTCTAAACAGGCAATCTTTCCGACCAACCACCTCCATCACCCCCCAAACCGCCAACCTCGCACTCAAAACTCAGTACACCAACTCATTCAATCGTCGTTCCAGCCACAGACAAATCACCCTGTCAGTTCCACCCGCTGAATCCCCCTGTCAGGCCCGCTACTCCAATTGGAATTGGCAGCGACCTCCCTCTTTCAGCAGGCCAGTTCTCTCCACCTCCACTAGCCCAGGGCCTCTCCAGGATTTCTCCAGCCCGCGCTGTGTCTTTTTAGCCTCTAGCCCTCAAAGTGCTCTAAGTTTTGCTACTAAAGAGGTACCGGCTCACAGTGCCACTCACGGCTTAGACTCCACCCGCCAGATATACACAGCCAATCACGACCAGTTCTGCCCCCCCGGCCCGGTCTCGCTCGCCCCGTCCCCATTCCTTTGGGCTCCTTCCCTCTCTTTTTATCCTTTGCGCGGCCACTTTCGCACCTGCCGTTGGATCTGTCTCTTCTCTTGCTTTGCCTTGCCTGTTCTGCCACCCCACCTTCGCCCTCCCGGCTATTCTCATCTCATCAACTACTCGCTCAAAGTCGAGTATCTTCTCCTTCTTCTGTGAAGAAAGGGAGAATCAAATCACAGACATCGCGTTTTCTGCATTCAGAGGGCGATTGTTAAGGGTTGGCAATTATTAACTTTATTTGCCATTACCCGTGCATCATTTGCCGCCCTGCATCCGCGAGCGTTTGTTCTTGAACGGCCCATGGTACCCGCACGGAAGCCTGCGAGTTAATTCGAGCCAGACTCACATTGCTCAGCATTTATTCTGGCATTCGTCCGACAGCAAACATGGTCGCCGTCAATCAAATTCTGACCCAGGTCACCCACGTCGTCATTCGCGCAGCCGCCGCTGAAGATCCCTCAACGACGACCTCTCACGCAGCTGCCGAGGCGACAGGAGACAACGGCAATGACAAGAAAGACAACGGAGGCGGGTCAAACTCGCCTCTGCTCTTTTTCGTTGCTTTAGGTTTTGGCGTTGTCTTCACAAATTTATGGTGAGACTTACGCATTCATATCCGACCTCGTCTGCATGGCGATGGCTGGGTCATAACTTGAAAAGGCTCTAACAAACCATCTCAGGATCATCGTTGGTGTTAAATACTGCTTCCGTTATAATGCTCGAAATCGACAAATGCGAATGAATGAAGATGGCGAACCTATCACTCTCGAAAACATGCCTCGCCCTCATCGCAGACGCCGCGAGAAGAAGCTGATGACGATGGACGAGGTCAACGACAAGTTTCCAATGATGAAATACAAGACGTGGGTTTCAGATCGCGCAAAGGAGGGTCTTCCCACTACTGGTGGCGTTTCTGCACCTCCCACTCGACCTAACAGTATTCGAGAGGCGGATGGAATCGTGCCAGACTTTTCAGCAAAAGTACGAGACTCGACCGATGAGCAACCGGCGACCAACGTACCAAAAGGAAACGGTCAGGGAGAGACAACAGCAGCAAGCAATGCCACCGAAACATCGGCACCCGAAATTACCGCCACAGCCACTGTACCTGAGACTGAGAAGCCAAAGGATGCACCCAAGACCACAATTGAAGGCCAGAACTCAACCGAACAGACCGCAAACAACAACCGACTTCAGCGAATCTCTAGTGAGGATACCGATGACGATGATGACCATATCGACGGCGCTCTGCCACCCGAGTGTCTCGAGAACCCCGGTGATACATGTGCTATTTGCATTGATACACTGGAGGATGACGACGATGTTCGTGGATTGACTTGTGGTCATGCTTTCCATGCCGTTTGCGTTGACCCATGGTTGACTAGTCGAAGAGCCTGCTGCCCGCTATGCAAGGCCGATTACTACGTTCCTAAACCCCGACCGGCTCCTGATGCTACCAATGAAGCTGGTGCCAACAACGGTTCAAGCTTTGATCCCCGAAATAATCCACGCTTTGGTCTCCCTGCTGCGATCCGCTCTGCATGGATCAGGGGCCCTCGCAATGGTCGTAACGAAGCTCCAGCTCCTGCCAGTCGTCGACGTCGGACAGGAGACGCCCCGGCTGAGCAAGAACCTGTTCAGCAGCCGGAACAGGTCCGCCAAACACCAGAAGTTACTCAAACATCAAATGGCGGCGTTTTGTCGTCTATTCGAGGTGCTCTGCGATTCGGCCGAAGGCGACAAGCACCAGATAACCAGAACGGTTCTGAGACTGTAACACCATCACAACTTGAAGCGGCAAACCGTACACCGGCTGCCACGTAATGATGTGTATCTGATCCCATTCTTACATAAATTACACGACTGTTTGTTTAGCGATGGTTTTCTCTCATTTTTCACCAGCACGAGGTGCTAGGCACAACCGTCACGAATCTTGACATCATAAAGGAATTGACTTTTGACGACACAGCATTTATCTTATACCGCATGACATATACGTGGGGCGACAGTAGGTCGGTTAGGTGTATATCTGAGGAGGTTGAGGACGTATAGGCTCGGCGAGCTATATATACCCCTGAGATGGCGTGCGAGTTCTATCCGACACTTCGCATGCCAGGAAGGCAATGGTGGCGTGGGTAGCGTGAAAGGAGGTTTTATCTATACTCTTTAGGGATTGTCTATCTGTAAGACAGGTATTGTATTTGCATTGGGCTAGAAAATATGGCTTTTGCTGGACGGGAACGGAGCGGCGGAGTTTGCAGGTTCTGGGTCTTTGATAGTTAGATGGCGCAATAGAATTTTGTTCCATCTGCATACATGATTTGCTCTTGTTCTGGTGACATGATGAAATGTAAGTCCGAAAGCTAAACAAGAAGCAATTTGTTCTGAACAACTCATTAGTACATCATTATCGCTTGGGGGTATTATTATAGAACTTAGGTTTAAGCTTAGCTATGAGTTATAGAATTATTAGATATAGAGATCTTTATTTTGCGTTTCTTGAAACTCAAGGGACCTGTTATATATTTGCTATAGAAAAGATCCCTTTTGAAATCTGCCACCAAAATCAGCAGCCTTGTTCATCAATTCTCTCCTTTGCGCCGTGCCGATCTTTCCACCCAGAGCCATATCCTTTTCTCGGTCAAATCCCCGTTTACTAGGATCATCTTCCTCTTCAGCCTTTTTACCTTCCTTTTCTCTTCGTCCTTGATGTTCTGCGTATAGACTTTTGCCTCGCTGAGATTCAATATTGGCTGCAATTTTACGATTTCGTTCTTCCTCATCTCGGGACTTTCCTGCCCTTGGTGTTGCGTCTGTATTTTTGTCGGCGCGACCTAGCACCGAGTCTTGAAGTCTTTTCAGTTTCTCTTCAGGAGTTTCAGTCCATATTGTGGATACAGCTGAGGGTCCAGAAGAAGACGCTGGCTTCGAAGCGAATTTGCGATTGCGTATCTTAGTTGGGTCGCGCTCCGAGTAGCCTGATGCTGCAGGGGGCGCAAGCATCCAGGAGTCGCGCTGGGGCGTCGGTTCAGCAGATGGTAGCTGTGGTCCTATTGCGGGCTTGTTCGCTTTTGCCGAGCCAGGTAGCACAGGGCCGTAGTCATCTTCCGAGTCTGAATCTGAGTCCGGAGATGTTTCTGGACGTTGCGAAATATCGGTGGGCGGCGGCGCAGGTCCAACGGTGGGCTTTGGTGGTGCTGGGCCTGTATCAGATTCGGAATCAGACTCGAGATCTATCTCATCTTTATTTGATGTCGGTAAAGTTGGGCCGACGGGTGCCTTTGGTGGTAAAGGGGCGCTGGTGCCATCATCGTCATCTGAGTCTTCCAGGTCAATCTCGTCTGTGTTCTTTGCTGGAGATTCGCTGCGACGGTGTTTGCTAGAGTTTGAAGCTTCATCATCAGGTGTGCGCTTTCGCTTCGATAGATGCGGTGGTAATTGAGGCCCAATCGAAGACATTTCGAGTATGCTTGGTGAATGGCGATATCGGGTTCAGTGTTTCAGTTTGTTTAATGCGAGGGGTGTAGCATTTAGTTAAAGCTTCGATTCATGGTGGAACTTCTTGTCGCGAATGCGACCTCCCATCGGGAACAGACGTCACAGCATAGTCCGGAGAATCCAAAGGCCCGCAACCCGGACCCGGACTGGGCTGGGGGCTGGGCAGGTGCGTTCGACTGCGCCGCTGCCAACCTCCAAAAGATGGGGCTGCGTAACGAATGAACTACTGACCTACCTACGTAGCTCACCATAGCTTCATTTGCGCGATACCTTTTAATTCTCGTCTTTTTAAAACGCGAATCGAACTATAACGAGTTGACGCCTACAAAAACTTTCAGAAGTCAAAACACTTCAGAACGTGCAAATTTCCCACGGCTTTCGTTGCCCTTCCGACCTGGTTCATCTTATACCTTGGCCGAGCTCCATAACCAGTGTTGCCTTATCGCCAATCCGCAGGTTTTACTTCCGCAGTGCCATGATCTCGACGCGGTAGTGTTTGCGCATGCAGTGATGGAATCCAGGGCGCAATGGCCGATTCAGAAGACTTGTCGCTCGCGGGAGACGTGGGCTTGGACAATGGCGACTCGATAAATGATGCGCCCACGATAGCTGATACTGGTGCCGGTGCTGATTCGGATGCTGATGCTGGAAATGATGGTCTACTCGAGGATAGTGACGGGCCCGATCGCCATCTTACACCGGTTCCCATAGACAACGGCTCCGTTACGAATAGATATCGCGAGATTATGCAGCAGCAACATCAGGATAGCTCGGATGTCAGCTCCTTGGGTGGAGGCTCCTTGCATGGCCTGCCCAAGCGTGCTGGCAGTCCGATAGATTCGGTCTTGTCGGGACCCGACGACACGCCATCTATTCAAGTAGGAGCACCAATTCCAGGATCTCGAACAATGTTCTAACGTACCACAGGGATCATTCGTCTCCTCTCCTGGAAGTAGCGTTCTCCCATCTGTAGCCTCACGTCCTGGCTTAAGCAGTCCCTCACCATCTTTCCGACCTTTCGATCGCCGATTCCAATCGCGAATTTCTTCCTCGGCAATCAATACACCTCGGTCATCATCTCCGGCATTTCCTTTTCTTTCCAGTCATAGCCGTAATGTCTCATTAAGCTCGCAATTCCTCCTCGACCAAGCTGATCTAGAAACGCCCACGCCGCCATGGGAAGTGGTTCGTTGGACAAAGCTAAGGAAGCTCAATGGTCATGCATTCTCTGAGGCAGGGAAACGAAACTTTGGTTCACCAACGTGTCTCGCTGTATCAGCAACGATAGTCCTTGGAACATCGAAGGGTATAATATTAGTGTTTGACTATAACCAAAATCTCAAAATGATTATTGGTCCAGGGACAAAGGGTATGTTGCAATTCGTTCGCTGTGATGCATGAAACTGACATGGTTTAGCTGTCGAATCTGGGCCAATCACTGCTATAGCGATATCTGCAGATCATACTACAATTGCAGGAGGACATGCGAGCGGAAACATCTTTACCTGGGATACGGGTCGCGCCTCAAGGCCATTTCTAACAATACCGCATCTGGATCCCTCACAGCTTCAAAACCGCACAGCAGATGGACATGTCCCTGAAGTTGCTATTACTCATCTTGGGTTCCTGGGAACCCGCCATACCGCTCTTGTTTCAGCTGATAACAAGGGTATGGCTTTCTCGCATCTGGCAACTAGAGGAACAGGTGCACTTGGACGGACCGTCAAAACTCATCGAATCCTTGGTCGATATCCAGATGCACCAATGCCTCCAGGGAAGACAGTCAAGCCTAGTACTGTTCTTGCATTCGCGCCTCTGCCCCTTGGTAATGTCGAGTGCTCAACAGACACCCTTGGGTTGACAGCTATGCTGACCCCATATCTGCTTGTCATTGTTTCAACTACACCCGTGGCGCAAACACAGCACAAGTCGGCGCGACCCAAAGATGTTCCTCCTCATAGCGCGATGACAGGCTGTCTGGCATGGTTTCCGGCAGTTAAACTAAAGGTTCCCGACCCTCAAACCGGCAGCGATATCTCAAAGGTGAAGCTTGCGTACTGTTGGTCCAATATTCTGACAGTGCTGGATGTGGACGAATATCCACGTGAAGATAAAGATCAACCTGCGTCATACAGATTCAAGGCACGAAGTAGGTGGAAGTGCGAAGAGGCTATTGTTGCTGTTCAATGGCTCAGCCGTTCAGTGCTAGCTGTACTTACGATATCTCAAAGAATGATCGTCCTTGAAGACAGGAGCATGCGCATGACAGAAGGCTTCGATCTAGTACAAAAGTACATATACCATGCAGATTTATTCTCAGAGCAGCTTCACACCCTTGTGGAGCAGCTCGACGAGAATGACTCCTCAATGCATGGCGTTGTGGCTGATGCTTTTTACATGAGTTTCAAAGCATACAAGGGAAGAATATTCATCCTTGGCTTCAACGAAGTTTCGATTGGTGCATTGTCAAATTGGGCGGACAGACTTATTGCTATGATGGAGAATGGCGACTATCTGGGTGCCATACAGCTTGCTACCTCTTACTATACCGGCGATGCAGACAAGCTCACCGTTGGATTGCCGGAAGACCCTTCATTGCGTCACACTATGGTTCGTGACAAGATTATGGAGATCATCAGCGCCTCTTTGAAGTATGCATTTGGCCAGCGTCAGAAGGACCCCGAGAGCTACGATGATGAGCACATGAAGCAACTAGCCGAGACCTGTTTCACAGCCTGTCAAGCCGTCGACAACCAGGACTTTCTCTTCGAGGACATGTATGATTGGTACGAAGATGCTGATATTGGGGGTATTTTTCTTGAGTGTCTCGAACCATCTATCCTCGAGAAGACCATCACTATGGTGCCTCCAGCTGTCGTCAAGGATTTGGTCCAGCACTACGTCAGTCGAGGATGGGAGAGCAGACTTGAGGAAATGATCTGCCACATGGAGACAGCGACGCTGGATCTCGACCAGATAACGTTGTTGTGTAAGCAACACAGCCTGTACGATGCTCTCATCTACGTCTGGAATCAGGCACTCGGTGACTACATCACTCCTATGATTGACCTTCTGTCCTTATTGATCCCTCTCATGGTTGATGGAGATTTTACAGCAAACAATCCAGCAGATGATTTTTTCAGCATCAACGCCTTCAAGATTTTCCCATACCTGTCTTATACACTTACTGGCAGGGTGTATCCAAATGATGAAACGATGAGCGAAGAGATGGCAAACAAAGCCAAATCTGAGATTTACTGGTTCTTCTTTTCCGGAAGAACCATAACGTGGCCCAGAGGCAGTGGGAACGAGTTTCGTACCATACCGAATTCTGAGTCGCAGCCATCGTTTCCGTATCTTCGCATGATCCTCAAATTGGATGCACCTAGCTTTCTGAGCGCGTTGAACGAGGCATTTGAGGACTCTTTCCTGAACGATTCCACTGACCAACATATGAACGGCAACAAGGGAGACATGCCAGAAGAACAGATTTTTGGTCAGACCATAAACCGGCAATATGTTCTGTCTATCTTGCTAGATGTCATGAATCCCAATGACTTTGCACCTGAGGATACCATCTACCTTGACATGTTCATTGCGCGGAACCTTCCAAAATTTCCTCAATATCTTCTCTTCTCAGGCACAACACTTTCGCGCGTCTTGACTGGGCTGTGCAATTACCCAGGCCGTGACCTGGCTGAGGATGCACAGCTTAGCGCTGAATATTTGCTCTCCGTCTATCATCCATCGGACATGCCTGACTTGATGCCTCTGTTCAAGAGGGCCGGATTCTATCGCATTCTGAAGCGCATTTATAAGACGGATAAGCAATATGGGAATCTTGTGCAGACGTATTTTGAAGACCCAGAGGACCAGGAGCTTGTTTTCGACTGTCTCCGCGAATGTCTGCGGCCTCAGACAGGGCTGACTGGACGCCAGACCCAAGAAGTGCTCACTGTCGTCAAAGGACATGCACGGAGACTACTTGAGCTTGACGCCACATTAACTGCAAAGACTCTAGCAGAGCAAGGATTGGAGCTACACCAACACATTATCGACTCTGCACTGGATGCACCAGGTTTGCAGCACACATATCTCAAAACATTGTTAGAGCCGGAGGAGCCAACGGCTGATCATAAGTTGGTGGCCGCTCGTGACTTGGTCGAACGTTATGTGCAGCTCATGTGCAAATTTGAGCCATCTCATGTCTCTGATTACGTTGGTCTTGTGCAGTCGACTGATTTGAGGCTTGAAAAGCTATTGCCTACAATGGAGGAGACTGGTGTGATTGATGCCGCCGTTGTGTTGATGGCTCAGGAAGGCCAAGTCAAGGACGCTATGGAACGACTTATCAAGCATCTCAAGACCCTAGAGTCGGCGATGCATGGACTGTTGACGGGTGCTGAGGAACAGTATTCAGGACCAAGTCTTGGATACGCCGCTGAAGATCTTCTTGAAGCTCTTCAAAAATATGTTCATGTCGGCATATGGTTATGCCAGGGCCAGACCAAATCTTCGGCTAAGAAGTCGAAGGTGGTCCAGAAGACCCCAAAATCAGCGACTGAGGCACTGTCGCCCGGCGAGATTCTTTGGCTGAGCTTGATTGATGCGTGCGTGCAAATTACCAAGAAACTGTCTCCTGCTGTCACCGCTGCTGCTGAGCAGAATACTAGTGACGATGGGTTTGATGAGGAGAAGCTAGTGGCTCTTCTGCGTTCACTGGTTCAGCACACGTTCACGGCGCTGCTTACAACGACATCCAGCCAGGCGACATCTCAACCAGGATCGAAGCTGCTATCAAATGCAGGTTCAAATCTGTCTTTCCTGCGCATTCTGAGGGCGTTTCTGACACAAGCGGCTGTGTCATCGCCAAACTTGGCAGATCTGCGAGGTGTACTGGCATCCATATTCTCGGCGTATGCATATGAGGAGTCAATTCTCAAGCTATCGAATCGTCTACTGGAGCGCAGTCTGTTTGTCGATGTCAAACAGTCAGTTGAGCTTCGCCAGCGAGGATGGCGACCAAGGGGATCAACTTGTGAAGCATGTAGCCGAAGGGTTTGGGGACCTGGAGTTGCTGGAAGTGCAGTTTTCGAGGCATGGGAGGATAAACAGGCCATCGAAGAAAAGAGAAGGAAAGAAAGGCAGGTTAATGCAGCTGAGCGTGCAAAGGGCGATGATGGCGAAACGGACCTCAAGGGTAAGGGTAAGGGGGTCGACACGAGACCGTCGAGCATGCTCATCGAGACCAACGCCAACAGTGGTGTGGGCAGTAATAAGGATAAGCCTATGGGGCCTTTGGTGGTGTTGGCTTGTCGGCACATTTATCACCAGAGCTGTCTAGATGAGTTGCAGGAGAGACAGCAGAATGGGGTGGTAGGGGTTGTTGAGAGAGAGTATAGATGCCCTATTGACGGGTGAGACTAAAGGTTCTTAAGAGAAGGCTTTTTTTGTACAAAGTGTATGACATAGTTAGATATTAAAGATGTGGATTAATGATGATGAATGCTTGGATACATACAGCTTTATAAGAGTGAGGGAGCGGTCTTCTTGTATTTCTTAATAAACATGACCACTTGGTACACTTATGATAGGGGAAATATTAGATTTTAAGGGCTGATACGTGAAAATATGAGCACTTTTGCTATATTTACTTCAATTGCTTCATTCTTTTCAAGGTGGTGTAGATAAGCTTTCTGGAAGCTCCAACGTGCTAGATGAGGCACTAGAACAAGCCCCATCGTAGCGGGTACCTGGCCTTAACTCAACTGAGCAACGTCACATCGCCCTGAACCTCAACTTTTGACCTCAAACTACACTCTTCATATACAAAGTCAACATGTCTCTCAGCTCAGATGAAGAGGACGATATCCTCTCTGACGCTCAATCGGCCAGTTCATCCGGAGAAGACGAGGACTCTCCCCCACGACAATTATCACAAAACTTATTTGCGCCTCCTTTTTACGGGCGACCTCCTACGCCTCTACCCCCTTCACCCTCACTCACATCTCTTTTACGCCCCTCACGACCAACAACACCAGATGCATCCGATGACGATGCAATTGCGCCCGTACCTCGTGCAGCGCCAAAAGTGCCGACTTACGAGTATTACGGCTTCGTGTTGTATCTCTTCAGCAGTTTGACATTCCTAATCTATCTTCTCTGGGGCTATCTCCCTTCGCCATTTCTACACGCCTTGGGGATATACTACTATCCCAACCGATGGTGGGCGCTCGCTATACCGGCTTTTATCGTGATGACAGTGGTGTACATCTACGTAGCCCTCGCGGCTTATAATACAGAGATGTTGACAGTACCGCTATCGAGCGTTGAGACTGTCGTTGATGGGGCGGGAAAATTAGCTGAAATTGATGCGAAGGGAAGACTGAGGGGGGGTCGGAACAGGGAGAGGAAGGTGAATGGTGATGGGAGCTTGAGATGGAGGGAGATTTGGAATGAGGGCACGGATGCGGTGATGGATATTCCGCTGGCGGGTGTTTGTGAGGTTTTGTACGGAGAGGGGAGAGAGGATGGTGAAGATGAGTATGTGGATGATGAGAGGTGATACTTTTCATTCAAGATATGACTAGAATAATAACCTCCATAATCTGGTTGTAAATGTCTTCAACGTCCAACTGCTATTCTCATCATATCCCAGATCGAACAACAGTATAACAACAAAAATAAAGACCAGAAGTGGTAATGAGACACTAAAGAAGACCCCAAAGTTCTTTTCGCCAGGCAAATACCTCTCAGACATACTAAACAAGCTCGTAGAAAATGACAGCGGAATAAAAACAAGCGCGACTATAGTAAACGTCTTTATAGTCTTTGCTTCGCGAATAGACCTTGCAGCTCCATTAATTCCCGTCACTCCAGTAAGCGACTCGCTCAAAAACTCGGCTTTTTGTCTAAGAGATTGCAATCTCATGTATATGTACTAAAAATCTAACTCGCTTTCTGTCCACTGTGCATAATCGGTTGGCACTAGCGGATCGTCGAATGTAATGTGTAACTGTAGCATTATTTGTGAAACATCTTTGATATATCTGTTGAGTCGGCTGTATAGAAGTTGGATATTGCTCCATGATGCTTCGAGAGACGTTGTCTCAACAGATGCAAAATTGTCTTTTCGCTGCAAGGGAAATGCCATGGTCGATAAAAGCGCGTCGTGGTATTCGATCAAAAGCATGTAATGAGACGCAATGATCTTCCTCATAAAAACAGTGATATCCAGTTCAGCTCCTTGCTTGGCGGATATGTCATTGTAGCATTCAGTGTAGTAATGAAGCAAGTCGTCATATAGACTTTCTCGTGAAGGACCTGATGTTCTGCTTCGTACAGTCCATGGACTCGAGATAAAATCTGCATATCCGCCTTGAAACGGAGGTGCCGAGAATTCGATAGTCTTAAGTGACCATGTCTCAGATTTTGGCACTGGTTTTTGCCATATATGAGCTTTTCGAAAAGGTGGATCGCAGAGAATTAGAACTATAGTCTATCAATTTAACTAGTCTTAGACTATGAATATTAACTCACCGCTCCAGTTGTTTTCATTAACGAAGGTCGTTTTCCAGAATGAGCACTTTCGGTGAAGAATAACTGTAGGCTCCCAATCTTTGCCGAGCTTGGTTCTCAAAGCGTCTCTTCCAGATTCTGCACACCCTACGCTGAACGACCCGAATTCTTCCTTGAGAGCTCGGATGTCATAGTAGCTTGCAGTGAATGAACGATTTCCGTTAATCAGTGAAGGTAAGCATGGTGCTAGGTTGGGCTCGTAAGGCCAGCGTAGATATGTCGACGTTCTCTCATGAGTGACGAAAAACATAGGGTCTACTTTGAGTTCGTCACCCAAAAGCGCTATGGCTTCTGTGTTTAAGCCCTCGACAAGATAAATCATTCGACGGGTTTGTCCATCTTGGCGCAGTTTTCGCATATGAGAGAAATGGTCCGTCAGTTGTGTAACAACCGGGAATTCTGTTGGCGACAACATTTTGCCCTCACTATCCAACTCAAGAACTGACGCTCGAACATGCTGTCTATCGCACAGCATAATCGCGCGATTCCGTCCATCCGGTAACTCAAGATTTGGCTGTCGACTACAGCTCTGCTTTATGTAAGTGAGATATGGCCCTTCAGCGGATAACCAACTGCCATTGTCATCCTTTGTTCGGGGTGTGGATCGAGCTTCGGGTGCTTCTGTTATGATGGGGCATTTCATGGCCATTTTGTGTGCAATAAATGAGCATTTCTTACGGCTGGGATGATGAGATCGGTATAAATAGCTGTGGATAGATGGATGCGCGATATGACTAAGAAATGTAACTTGAAAGTGATGAGAGCTTTTACTGGCTACTACTATTAGCTTATGGTACGGATATAAGCTATATACTTAAAGTCTAAAAGGAGGATAACATACAGCTTTATTTATCTATTGTATAAATTCTTTCCTCATATTTACAAGGTTATTAGTATTTTCTGTCAAATTTATAACATATAATTTTTGTTTAATCCTCTATTATTAGACTTTTAGCATTTTATTGTGAATTAGAATACGTGCCTCCCGGCAACCCAAGCATGAGCTGGGTCATTTACCAGGCCTTGTTCGTGCCCATAATGGAGTAATTTGTCTGAGCAGAAGTTGAGATACTGCTCGAGTTCCATGCGGAACCAGATATAACTGATCTGTAATCTCCTCCTCAGGAGGTTCTGCCCATAAACATCCTTTCCCTGTCTCCGATCGTGATCCTGCAAGGCGTGCAACAGTCAGTAGGTTGAGTGGGAAGGATAGAATAGTGATTTATGTGTGGTTCCAGAAGCTCAAGAGTGGCGTTTCGGAGTTTAAGAGGAGAGATAGATGGGTGTTTCTTCGTTGAAAGGTTTTATGCTCATGACTAAAGTTGGCCTGAAATGCTTCGAAATACCTAGGTACTTTAGGCAACTAGGTGTCAGACAGAATAAAAAATGTCTGTTGTTACGTGTAAACAGACGCTATAGCCGTTGAATTCAGTCACTATCTCTAACCGAGGTCGTGGCAGGCCTTTTGGCACAGTGGTCAACGCATTGTGATTTTGCCTTATATTCCATAACAAGCCTGTTACGTGATATTCGGGATATTTGGGTCTGACCGGGTCAATCCGGCTAAACCTCGGCTAAACCCGGACTATATAACAGGCCGGACCACCTTCCTTAGCTAGGAATCGAACATGTACCTTACATCAATATAACCTATTATTCTGACCTATAAGAGACTGATATCACCTAACATCTGTAGTAAAAATTAATTTCTACTACTCAATGTTCCATTGGTCGCAAATTCTTTGACTCTGCTGCGGTCGGTACATATATATTGTTGAAATAGTGAGATTCATGATAATTACAAGTGGATATATTACTGAAGATTGAAGACTCGTGAATCCATCCTCTCTCTTCATTTTCATTATAACTCTCTATCGCTCTGTCTTCATAGAACCAGCTTTTAGACCCCATCTCTAAGCGGCTCAAAGCTGATCTCATAGTCCAGCCTCTTCCCGTGGTTCTTCTCATCTCGCGTATCACTCTCAATACAACGCAGAAACTGCTCACGAATATTCCCAAAAACATCCTCGTTATATAGATAAACTTGCCGAAGGCAGAACTTGGGGCCGTACTGTCTAATGCAAAGCCCGGTTATCATTTCTTTGTGGTCCATGGGTAGAATGTCCATGAACTTCTTCAGTGTCATCGAGAAGAAGTCAACCGGCGAAAGGTTAAACGGGTCGCCGTGTCCACCAAGGTGATGGACTGAAAAGGAGAATTTTATAGGAGTAAGGGTGTCTTTTGTATACCCACGGAGATGGGCGGTCAGAAAGCGTCTGGCGGCTTCTGGGTCGTACGCAAGGTTCCCAGATTCTGCCTTGGCCATCAGTGTCGACTGCCCCTCTCGTGGCGGGGAAGTTTTAGGCAGGGAAGCAGGTGGTGGCATTTCCTTTGCCAAGTTCTGGCCTACTTTTGACTGGTTGTCGTTAACAGCTGGGTTAGAGGGCGTCTCGGTGGTAGAAGCGGCGGCTGAGGTATTGGATTTCCCAACCTTTTCAGGCTGGTCTGTAGTAGTATTCCCTGTTCCGTTTTTAGGAACATGAGATTGGTTCTCCTGTCCAGGAACTGCAGTTGCTCGTACCGCAGTTCTGAATCTGCTGACAATTTCACCCGTGATATCTTGTCCAGCCTCTGATGATGGCTCCTGGATATCGTCTATCACTAAATCCCCACCCATAGGAGCAAAAGGTGCAGGAGCCGATTGCCAATTCATTCTAAAGGGGTCCTGTGTGGCAGAGACTGCTCGGGCAATTGTTTCAGCCCGAGCATTAACGTCTCGAGAAAACGGTCCCAATGAGGGATCCCGAAAATCATTAGGGCTTGGGCTTTCTGGGCTCCTCGAAGACGTTTCAGCGTGGGACAAGTGTCTCTTCTGTTGTAGCGTAGACTTTTCAGTGTCAGCTGGGTCGTATTCATACTCAATTTAAAAGAAGCCTTACGCCTGCTGTCGCCGAGGTTTGACTCTGTGCTGGAAACAGAATCTCGTCTAATGGAGGCAAGTCTGGAGAATGACTTGGTTCTCTGAAACACCATGTTAGCACATATATCCACTACTTTCATTAATACCAACAGCTCACCTTTTTGGGCCAGGTTGATCTGGCGACGGTGGAGCTGGAGCCTCAAACTCCGTGTATTCGTAATCCGATTCATCACTACACAAATCTATCGCGATAGGCATTTCAGCGCTATCACCTCGATTTTGCAGAATCGCGCGCCTCTTGTTCTTGCGAACCCTTACTTCGCTGATTCTCCTGTTGCATAGCTGCCGAAAGAACAGCTTCATCATCAATTTGATAAGCCTAATGGAAATACAAACTTATCATTAGTCACTTGTCTGAGATGCAAAGATTAGGAAAATAGACTGACCGTTCCTCATGTTCCGAGAACCTGAATTTCTTCTTGTTAGCTGCAGAAATCTCTTCAGGCCAGAAGCGAGAACCTCCTCCTCCGTTGACGAGAAAATCCTTCGCCATCTTGCGAAGCTTGTGCTTGCAAGGTTCATTCCATTCCAATACATCTTTCTGGTTGAATATCTTGTCGTTCAATGAGCGTTTCATATGCTCTTTACGAGCTTGGTTAAACTCTTGCACGATGATCTTATCTGCAGAATCTCCAAATCCAAGTTCATCAAGAAGTCTCGTCACCGAGGGCACGTCTCTTGATGACTTTGTGCGGGAGGTAAATTTTAGAGGAACAGACCGACGGGCGGTTCTCGACTTTGCTGATGCCATGATATAAAAAGCATTTGAGGAATTTACAAAGTGGGTAGAATCGAGAGAACGGCAAGACGGGGGCATTTAGATGTAAACCCCAGACTTTAATACCCCCGTGAAAAGCAAATAAACTGAGATTCAATCGAGTGACAGAAAGCATGGGTCTTCCCAAGCACATTACAGTAGAAACATGGGTCTTCACACATTACGGCTACTTACCACAAGGTCAGCGGGCCATAACTGATGTAATGTAATGCCTGGGTGTTCTCTCTCATCAAAAGTTGTAACAAAATATTACACTAGTTATGCAGGTTGGGATGTTGGTTGTTAGCGCTTATGGCTGGTGGTGTCGTCGATCGGGCTGCGCATGTAAGTGAGTAGTGTCTCGTTTCCTGGAAAATAACTGTTGGCTCTTCTCTTATGCCTTTTAGAGTTTAGAATGCTCAGCGATTAACTATAAATAAAGTAATTTGTTGTTGAATTCTGTAATATTTGTTACTTACATGTAGTATTATAGCCAAGTTTCACTTTAGAGATGAACCAGGTATTGTTATAGGTAGCCTTGTTTCCAAGTTTATGGTTTTACTCGCTCTCTTCCTTCCTTCCTTTCTTCCTTAATCGGCTGTAAAGACATTTCCCCTCTGTAACCATGTCATTTCGATCATGGATAACAAGCCACATTTTGACTGCTGTCTAGTTCTCTCTTCTCTCAAAAGCATATCCTGAGTAAGTCTCCCTGCTTCTCGATGTGACAAGGCCATTTACCCCTGTGAGACAATGGCAGCCTGCATTGTGTAACCAGAGTCTGCACTTTTCACGCATTTTTCACCACGATCTTCACAGTATGAAGCGCTTCACCGACATTTGAGTGGATAACACACAAAAAGCAAACGCAAATGTATCTATTGATCTTGGTTCAAACAATCTCCGTTCTCACGTCTTAGACATGCTTATGCGAGACATGCATATGGTCACATTCTTGCCCTCATGTCTCTAATTCAAAAAGTCTTTCTTTATCGGCTATCAAAAAGCACTGTACGTGTCTGTTGTTACAAAATCTGGTGCTCAATAAAGAATAAAAGGAAAAAGAAAAGAAACCGACAACACTTTCATGCCCGTCTAACCATTAATCCCATCATCAATTCATCCAAACCCCACTCCAAGATATACAAGACTAGTATAGACAACTGTAGCACAAAAAAAAAAAAACAAAAAAAATAAAAAAACCGAAAAAGAAAAAAATACAGAAAAAAAAAAAGAAAATACTCATACAGAATCAGGAGAC